>RJWM01029683.1:0-24184 GCA_004363535.1 Dasyprocta punctata | reverse complement strand
ATGGTCCTCCTTTCACTTCTTTCTTTAGGTCCATCGCCTCTTTTGTTACCTGATTGCAACTACACTTGATTTAAGAAAACCTGACAAAACTGTTAAAAATCTTCAGGTTTAATCCTGTACAGAAGGCACAACTTAACAAGGAGAAAGATGAAAAGAAAGCAGAAAAGACTGGGAAAAAAGCAACGCATAACCCAAGAGCAGGTCGGGACTCTGACACAGAAATGGAATGCAATTCACATGAACTTGAAAAAAAACCTCATACTTTCAAAAATAAATTCTCCTTTGAAAAAAAATCTACAAAAGTTTGTCTGTTTCTTTCATCTAGTAGTTCTTCAGTGAATCTGAAATAGTGCCTCAAGAAATGATGATAAAAAGGGCAAGTTTTATTCCATACTAAGAGCTAAATTGAGAAGTATGATTCTTCATTTACTCCTAACCTAACTGTATAACTGAAAATTATTCTCCCCCTAAATCTCACCAGGTAGTGAGGAGTATATTTACTATTTATTTGCCTTCATGATGTGAAAGAAAATTATATACATACTAAAATGATACACATAGTATGTGGACTTAGGCAATACTTTAGACTATTAAAATTTTTCTTTAAATAAATGAATTTATACTTTCTCAAAGACACAGCATTTGGAAACTGGCATAAAGACACTGAAGTCAGTTCCTCTAGTTGAATCATTTTAATAATCACATACACAAGACTACTCCTGCTTTTACTATTCCTTGTCTTACTCCCCATCCCATTTAATTTCAATGCAGTCCTCCTCACTATTGTACTCAGAGTTTGCAAGGAAATAGATTTAAAACTGGACACACTATTTATAGGATTATTTTATAATATTCTCCCAAAAATTCAAATGCAGAGGAATGCAAGAGGTCGGTGCCTGCACTGGAGACCCAAAGAATCCAGGAAAGGGCCTGGATCCCAAGGCAATGTCCTCCATGAGCCCAGCCGAAGGCCTAGAGCCCATGACAATATCTTATGAAAGTCTGTATTAAGGATCTGCATGGGGAGGCCCAGAGGTCAGTGGTGGAAGCTAGAGAAACTGCACCAGCAGGGTGAAGGATCTGTGCTACTGTTACAGGAAAAATGAGTTAGACAAAATATTATAGGCAGTCAGATAGGGCTAGGCCCTCAAAGGAACCAATGCAGAAGTCCAGATACCTTGTAACCGCTGAGAAGACAGGCACCTCCTGCTGTGGGCCATATATCAAGACAAAAAGCTGAACAAATACAACTGCATCCTAAGGGTCAACAGTACAAATAGTTCTCTACCACCCTGAGGAAGTCAGGAGTCAGCATCTCAACCCCCTACAGGAAGAGTCACTGCTGTTACCATCCCCGCTTACTACATGACTCCTTTCCTCATTTGTCCTTGATTTAATCAATTTTACCTGAGCAGTTAGTCTTATTGGTTAACTGTAGTTATGTCCCACCTTATGCCCACCTTGCAAATTCCCATTTTCCCTGCCTTGGACCCGTCTAACCTCATGGTTTTACTCTATAAAAGTCCCTAAAAATGACAGAGTCCTTGGCAACCCGCTCGGGCCCCCTTCTGTCCCTCAGACAGAAGCTTTCTTTCCCTCAATAAATATATTCTGCTCTTACCCTCCGTTGTTCCTAAAATTCATTCTTCGATTTTAGAGAACACGAACTCGTGCCAGATGTATAGTAGGTTGGGAGTTTCATTCCCCCATATCATTTGGAGGTCAGGGATCATTTTTCCTATATCACTACCAGGCTAAGGGATCTGCACTAGAGCCAGGAAGTGATGCTCAAGGTCAAGACCAGATCTCTCCTGAAGAGAACCACAGCCATTCTTGGCAACAGCAAGGATCCAAGCTTTGCTAATGATGAGAACAGCTGTGTTTGTATCAGGAAAACCAGCACAATGAGTTTCTCCAGCAACAGCATGCCATCTTCCCCTACAGTTCTTCTTTTATGTTATTGGCAACAATCCTCAGGTGGGTCTTCCATACCAAAAACCATGCTGACTCAGTTCAGCTGCATGTTCCAAATTGACCATTAGTTAATCCACCACATGCACTTTTCTTTTTATCAGGTGAAATTATTTTCCTTGATGCAAATTTGATGATTTTATCTTTTTCTATTTTTAACTTATTTTTCCAATATTCATTCATTCCTGAGCTGCTTTGTCAACATACTACCATTTTGCATATGCCATCTTCTTGCTAGTAAACTAAGAGCTACCTGAAGACAAATAACTGGGAAAAGATCTCTACCTAAGTAAATCATACTTTAATAAGAGTGTGAGACCTGAACAAAATTTAACATAAAATAAAACTGTGAGAAGTATATCCTCAAATTACAAAGAAAGACAAATGAAGTCTCTGTAGGTTGCAGATAGCTGGGAATACTGGAAGATTCTCAGGAGAAATGAATGAATCCTGAAGATGAAGAGAAGCACACTAAATGGAGCCTTTAACAAAGCAAAAGCATGAATCAGATAAAAGTAGAATGTATAACACATCTTTTATAGACTTTATCTATTTGCTGTTTTTTAAATGTCATTTTAGAATACCTATGGACTCAGAAATAGTGGTCTCCAAATGTAGAAGCTTGTAACTTGGCTTAGATATCCACATAGTTCAAAAGCTGTTAGGCTATTATAATTTTCAACAGCTTAAAAATCATGACTCAGGAAAACATGTCAAAGTTTTATTAAACTCAATTAGTGAGGCGTCATTGTGTCATATTAACAATAGTAATAATAACAATAACACTGATTCAATTCAATCTGAGAAACTAGCCTATTTACAAGAGAAAAAGGCTGCCTGCTAGGTTGTAAAACTGGCTACTGTCAGTTCCATCCATTGAAAACAATCTCCAGGGTAATATGATCCACAGACAAATTATTGGTATCTGTATGAGACAAAAATCTGAGAGCTAACCTAACTTCCCTGTGCCAGAGAGTTTAATGGTAAATAGTGAATCAAGCTAAGTTTACTCTCTATATAATTTTCAGTAGTCTTTGTCCATATGTAATACTGAAAATACGTATCACCAAATTTTTGCTTTATTTCCAATTTTAGAATAATTTTTCAGATACATATGATCCTGATTTGCAGGTAGTGTTGAAAGTACCTGAACCACCAGTTTCTATGACTGCCAAAGGCAATTGCAATTCATATTTTAATTTTGTGTATGTGATACCAGTATTATTAGGAGTGCAATGTAAAAGATAGTTGATAGCATGTTGTATATAAGGAGGCATTAAAATCAAAGACTTCAAGATAGTAGTAGTGGTGAGAAAATGCCTGTGGGAAATACAGAAATATCTAACCCAACAACTTCTTCATATTTTTATATAAGATGGGAATATATTTGTCACTGACAAAACTTATGATACTATTTTTAAAATGATTCAAATAGTGAATTCCCTAGATAATCAGATGTAAACATCTCTTTCTCTGGCATTAATAAATTATTGAGGAATTCCTTTGATTTACTGATTTGACAGGAGATATATATATATATATATATATATATATATAAAATGCAGAATCATTGCAAGAACTTAATGCAATGTAAGGGCTGTGTTCTCAGCATTGTGGACCCTAGGTATTTTAAGTTGCTCATGGCAAATTATTAGACTTTTCCTTAGTGTAGTAAGGTGACCTTGACTCCTTTGCATTTCTTTCCAAAAATAAAATTGGCAATTTTTTATGAAGCAATAACTTCCTGAGATATTGAGTAAGAAAAATAGGATTTAACAAATTACACATCTCCAAATCAGAACTGCTTCTTATGGCAAAGGTCAGGCTGAACAGTAATATATATATTAAAATATGAACTAATAATCAGAATATTGAGAATAATGTGGCAAGCATCCAGAGAGAACTTTGAAATATGTGTAATAAGAAAGCTGGGAAATTGATGACTGCAACTTTAAACTGCAAATTTGTGAAAATCAGGGAAATGTTTTACATAACAACAACAAAAAAGTAAAGATACATTATAGGAATAGAAATATTTTAATGTAATTACAGAATTTATGAATGAATATTATAACTGTGTATGTATTAATTCCATAAGCATTTGTAATATGGTACTACACATTAGCATCATCAAAACGCTTTTCTTTCTCTATACTCTTTACCAGTCTAATTGTCACATATTTCCAACAAGATCAGCAACATTAGAATTTAATCAAGCTTCAATAACTGGATTATCGCCAATTTATCTGCAGCTAAATGGTACCATAGAATGCCCAGCGTGTCAGGCTAGCCTTTGGAGTAGTTTAAGATATATTCTCTAATCTATTTTCCACTCTATATTACAGCATGGAGGATACTTAATATACTATCCTAGATGATTTGAGTGATTTGGAAAATAGTCACAGAACTTTTCCTCACCTTTCATCCATGCTTTCAAAATATGACATTTGCCAAACCGCCCTTTGCTAATTATGAAAATATGGTAGAAAGGAGCCTAGAAAGAAGATTGGAATCATTTCTTTTTGAGCTCTTTACCAGATGTGTACAGGAACACTTACCTGAATCCTGCGATCATGTCGAAAGAAGCATGAAGATTACTGTAGAAAGAACTTTTGATTTGCCTATAGGTTTCCTTAGCCAAGTCTGAATACCACTTCTGAAGCAGGTGATGGAGCAGCAGAGAATGAGGTGCCGCGCAAGAAAGTCTCATGTGTCAATATGCCAAAATAAATTGTGCTTTTATATCAAATGGAAGACAGTAGACATGGTCCTACCACAGTGACACCAGTACCAAGAATAGGTAAGACATTTACACCGACGGAGACTGAGAACAGTAAGGTGGGGGTGCAGGGAGCCAAAAACTCTGACAGCTTCCCCTTTCCTTAAACAGGCCAGCACTTGAGAAAGCAGAGGCACTGTTGAGTTGCCAAACTGCAGTAAGAAGTACCCGTTGTAGAGAAAATTCTGAGATTGCGATTACCAACTGGGATTTTACTAAAAGGATTAGAATATATAACTGTTAGACTGAATTTACTGAAATAAGGCAGGCTACTCCATTTTAGGAAAGGATCGACCAAGTCATAGTTAGGCTGGAACTGTAGATAAAAGAAGAGTACTTACAGTTACAAGACTAAAATAATGACTGCAAATATTACAGATGATAAACATAGTATCGGATTCAAATTCATTAAGTATTACTATCTTTAAGGCTGTCAAAGTCGATTAATTCCATTATCCTGGGATTTTACAAGCCACTGGTAGCTAACTGCAAAAGAAAAAGCAAAAGTACAGTACAATATAGTCAATCTTTTCTCTCCAATTATACCAGGCATATATTTACATTACCACTCGAATGACTATGTTAATTATCACATAATTAAAAGTCGGTATATAAAAATGTTCTACTTTTTATAATCCGTAGTTTGCAACTGAGTCTTAAAGCGAAGATGGAAGAAAATAAAATAATATAAATTATTTTGTGCATGTATCAGTGTGGAAAGCTGTCAGTTTATTCTGTCATCATGGTTTATTCATTTTGTGTAATTGAAAAATTTTTTTGAGGGTATCATGTATTTAATTTTTATTCAACCATAAACTGAAGCAGTCAGGAATAGCAGCTGTTTTACTAAGTAGGGAGACATTTTATGAGCTTTTTTTAAAGACAATTTAACTTCTGTTTTAACCTAATATGTTCAAATCTTCTTAGGCATGTCCAAATCTTACCTTTTCTGGAAGAACAGAAATAGAAACAGTCATAATAATAATTCAGAATTTTATAAATGCAATTGAATAAGTTTATTTGCTTCTAAAATCTTCAACGTATAGTCCACTATACAGTATTTTAAAATGTGTGTATACTTAATGTTGCTAACAATTTACTAATTAAGTAACAAAAATGAATATAAAATATGAAAAAATTGAATTCAGACTTAAGTATATTGTACTTTTATACTGCATACTTTATTAACCATTTTAAACACTATATAAAAAAGAAAGCAGATCAATTCTTGGTGTTTTCTGTTCCCAGACTTTAAGAGATCTTTCATTGCTCCAAAAATAGTTGTGAATCTTCATCAGTTATCACTTAGTCCCTTATATTTGCCTTTAATCTGAATGAGTTGCTGGTACAGAAGTTTTCAAAGGCGTGACACTTTGTGATTAGGTGCACGGCTTGTTACTGATGATAGCTATTTATCTCTGACTCTTCTCTCTGCTTGATACTATCATTTTCTAAGTTCCACTCATTCAAAGCCTACAGTGATTCTCATATAACTCCTACCTACTTATTTTTAGCACTACTGCCTTAGTTCACTGTGTTTTTTTTTTTTTTTTTTTTTTTTTTTTTTTTTTTTTTTTTTTTTTTTTTTTTTTTTTTTTTTTTTTTTTTTTTTTTTTTTTTTTTTTTTTTAATAGTACTGGGAATTGAAACCAAGACCTCTGCAATGAGCTATTTTTCCTGACAGGGTCTGACTAAGATACAGTTGCTCAAGATGGCCTCAAATTTGCAAAACTCCTGCCTTAGCTTCCCAGAGTGCTGGGATTATAAGCAAACACCATAATGTTCATCTCCAGTTTTTTTTCTTACCTGATTTACTATAATAGAACTCCACTTACATTTTTATCTCCAGAAACTAAAATAGTTCTATTCACAGTCTGTGAAATAATGTTAGAAAGAACTTTCATTTTACTTCATGTCTAAGGCAAAACTTTAATGATTTGCTGTAACCAACTAAAAAATATGCATAATTCTTAACAGCAATAATTCATACATTTCACATTTTTTCCAACTAACCTGTGCATTCTTAGGTTAGGCAACTTCACTTCCATTCCTCTGTAAGTCCCCTAAAGTAAAATATAGCAAAAAATTTCCCACTTAAACTCTCCAGACTTGTAAGATAGATCAATACACTCCATAAATCCTGTAAATCTTAATGACTGGTACCAGCACTAGTTGAGTTTAACACTTCCTGTGCATTAGTTCTATTTAAGTTTAAAACCCAATATAGTAGTAAAACTACTGACTAAAGTATAGCTAAAGAGAGATTTATTGAACCTAAATTTCAATTCTTACAGATTAAAGGTGTAGGAGAGAGAAGAAAAAGCGCAGAGCACAGTAACTTCAAAATGAATTCACTTACAAAGTGCAAATTCTGTCATAAGTCCTCCATAGCACTACACAGATAACTGAAAGGAAAATTTCTATCACAAAGTTTAGTTTTAAGCAGAATATGTGATGGACTTCCAACGATGACAGTTTATAACAACAACCTCATTTTTACATGAATCTGTAAGCTAAACTTGTTAAATAGCCTTTTCTCCCGTCTTGTTAAACAGTAAATTTTTTTCCATGTCATTTCTTGTTCATTCTGGAAGTACCTCATTTTTATTATCACTTTCTCTCATGTGACCAGGGTTTGTGGTTAACGCTTTTTATTAAGGCTGCATGACCTTGTTTAAAAATGGTTTCTAGCAATGATCTGATCCCTCGATGTTTTGTCATACTGATTGCCTTACATTCTTATGTATATGGTTCTCACTGAGTATTTTTAATTCACCAAAGATTCTTCTCTGTCTCTCTGTCTCTTTCTCTCTGTCTCTGTCTCTGTCTCTCTCCCTCTCTCCCAGAATGTAAGGATTCTACATAGGCATGTAATTATTTATCCTCTCTATTCATATAGTTTTGAAAAAAACTCTATTCCTGTAGTTGTGAGACAGTCTTATTGTTTCCAGTTCACATAAATCATATACAATAAAAAGTCTTCACACTATGTTACCTTCTAAAAATGTTCCTTCCTACCCCAGGTAGATACCCAAAACAGAATTCCAGTGATAAAGGACTGATTCTCTCAGGTATAAAAAGTCATTGAAAAGAGAAAAAAAAGATGAGGCACAAATGGCTTTCTGCCCTTTTCATATACTTACACATGATGCAATCTGTTAAAATCTACTCATACTCATAGATATAAGCATATATGAGAAAATTTTTCAAATGTCTAACAGAAAAAGAATAGTTTTATCTATACAATTGTCTGCACTATTTATTGTGGTAGTACCTAACATACAACCTCGAGTTGAAAGTTTCAGTATATTTTCTTTCAGAGTAAATAAGAAAGAAAAATGAAGCCAGGTGTGGTGGCGCACGCCTTTAATCCCAGCACTTGGGAGGCTGAGGTAGGTGGAGTGTTGTGAGTTCGAGACTGGCTTGGGCTATAATGAGAGCGCAAGGCCAGCCTGAACTATATAGTGCAACCCTGCCTCAAAAAACTGGGGCTGGGAGTTTGGCTCAGTGGCTTAAGTGCCTGTCTGGCAGGCGTGAGGCTGTGAGTTTGATCCCTGGTGCCACAAAAAAAAAAAAAAAAAAAAAAAAAAAAAAAAGAAGCAATGAAGATAGAATGATAGGTATGAGTCATGAAAGATTCTGTAGTCTGGGCATATTCTTTAATTTTTATGATGTTTAAAAAAAGGTACCTCTGAAGTTTCTGTGTCCTTTGACTCTGAAGATATCTACTTGGGTTTTAATTTGTGAAGTAAAAATTCAGTTGTTAAAATACATCATAATAAATGTGATTTAAACCTGTAACTAGAAAGTATCTCAAAAACAATCATTTAAACTTTATATTTATTGAAATTTAAATTATTCAAATAAGGCATATTTGATACTTACAAAACTTACGTGAAATAGGCAAAGCTAAAGTTACCATCTCAGTTTTACAGAATTTAAAAATTTGATTGAAATCACAGAGATTCTAATAGGAAATCATGGAAGGATCAATATCTTCTTAATCTAAATTGAATGCTCTTTCTGTAGTTTTTTCAGCATATCATAAGTTCTTTCCTTTTAAAAAATCATTCAATTTGTAAAAATGTATGGGACACTAGGTGATAGTTTGCCATGCGTGCACAGTGTATAACATTCAAATCAGAATAGTCAACATTTTATTTTCTTGAACACTTTGCTGAAATCTTTGATTAACCTGTAATAGTTGTATATATTTATGGGGTACAGTGTGATATTTCAATGCATATATATATATATTACGTACTACTCACAGTAGAGTAGTTAACATTTCATTTTCTTACCATTATTTTATCTTTGGGGCTCCTCTCTTTCAGTTATTCATAAAATAAATTCTAGACCATTCTGAACTATAGTACCCCACAGTGTTTTATGAAGCAATAGAAATTATTGCTTCTATTTAACTGTATTTCATTGGTGTTGGCCAGCTTCTCACTATCCTCCCACCCTTAACCTTCCTATCCTTTACTAATTGCCATTATACATTCCAGTTAACTTGTTTTCATTGATAAAGTTAAGTGCATTAGGGGCCAAGGTTTAAGCTCAGGGGCATAAGCACCTGCCTGGCAAGCTCAAAGCTGTAAGTTTGATCCCCGGTACCAAAAAAAAAAAAAGCAAAGTTAAGTGTATTAGCAAATACAGAATGCTGGTGTAACATAATTGTGATACACAGACCACACTAAATATAATACATAAATTAAATATGGCATGACTGGGGGTAACTCGGTGGTAAAGCACTTAATACATGCTTGCTGTAATTAGGCTTACATTCATGTTATAGGCTAGGTACCTGTATATAATATCTTTATTCTTTTTTTGTTTTCCTTCCAATCCACATATGAAGGTAAACATGCAGTATTTGGCTTTCTGCATCTGACTGTTTACTTAAAATTATCTCATCTTTTTTGCTGCAAATGATAGTATATATTTTTGTATTTTTACTGGGATATGTTTCTGATACATAACGATTACATTCTCTTTGGGAATTGGCACACATACATATCACATTTTAATAATTTTTTCTCCTCTCTACTCTCTATTTTTCCCCTTTCTCATCTCCACAAAGTCTGCCTCCCTGTTGTATAGTTTGTCTTTCATTTTTCTAAATAATAATTTTGCTAAATATTTGCTAAAGAAAATCACATTTTCTTTATACGTTTACTTACTGATGAATTTTCACATGTATATCATATTTTCTTTTTCTATTTGTCTGTTGATGAGTATCTAGGTTAATTTCATATTGTAGCCATTGTGAATAGGGCGGCATCAAATATAGACAGTTTTATATTTTCTATATTGCCACATCAAGTGAGATACATCTCCTAGCTTTCCTTCTTTACTTTGGAATGTGTTAGAAAATTCACATATGAGAGTCATTATTTCTTATTAATCTATAATTAATTAATTTAATTTGAAATTTGTTTAAAAAACCTTGAATTTAAAAAAAACATGAAAAATGGCATATCTGAATTAGTTGAATTTTTGTAAGTTTTTAAAATTCTGTATCTTAACTACAGCAACCCAGCAATACCTTCATTAATGGCTTATATCATAATTTAAACATTTTGAGTGAGAATAGGGATGAATTGGGCCTAGCATATTCATTTGCCTGCTACAATATAATTCTTCAGGTAAATAATGCCATGTGGTATTCCTTGTCATATTGTTTTAATAAGAACTACATAAATTGTCTTCCATATCTCCTTTTCTCTGAAGAGTAAAGAAAATGCAAACAAACAGAAAAACAGAAGAATTCACACCTTTGGTGTTACTTTGTCACATGTTTGATGTAAACAAGGGCTTCCTGACACACACAGAATTGTCACATCTAGGTTACTAGTTCAAATGAAAATCATATTCCCAGTGTCAAGTTGTACAGCATTTGGTGATTCTTTGTTGTTCCTGATTCAGTATGCTTTATACGAAACATCACAAATTTAGTAGAGGGATATAGATTGGAGAAGAAAGATAAGACCTACAGAATTTATTGTTTTATCTTAGCTACCAGTTATGAGGGCTACAAAATTGACAACAAAGAAACTCACTTTAAATTATTGCAAGTACCTGAAATCGCTTGGGAAAAAATTCACAATGTAAGACATTTTTCAGAACTCATTCCAAAGGTCCTAATAAAGAAATGCAAGCAGAGACAGAAGTGAAAACAGCCCATCTTCTAGGTTTCATAGGAACTGTGTGCTCTGTGTTACCCTAAATATCTGGTGGAGGACCTTTGTATTCATTGGGCTTTTATTAATAAACCCTACTACTCATTCAGCCTCCCTCAGTTTAATACAATAGGAAAAGATAAGGAATAGATATATATGAAGCATTTACTACACAAGTGATAAAATATGCAGTGAATGTTTAAACTAAAAATACTTCTTATAGTAAAAGACGCATTGCCATTATTAACCTCTCTCAAAATACTCTCTTTTGCTTTCAAAACATGCCATTCTTCTTACAAATTTTTGAGGCCATTCTGAAAGTTCACTTTCATGAGTATCTTTACAAGTCATGATCAATAAAATGGTGAATGTTATTGCCAAATGCCATCCAATGGAAAGATAATCTTTAAAAACAGTGTGTGCTCATCCACCCTATTCATTTGACCTGGCACCATGATACTTTTGTCTCTTTCCCAAAGTCAAAATGGCCATGAAGCTAAACATTTTGAATTAATTCAGATGGTGAGTCAGCAACCACAACACACTAAAGACACAGAAGACTTCCAGAACTGCTTCAGAAAATGAAACGAATGAGGGAATAAGTATGTTTGAAGTGAGGGAAGTATTTGGAGGGTGTCAGTAGCAATGTATCTTTTACAGTAATAAATTTTTAAAATTTAAATATTTATATAATTTTTTATCACAACTCATATACCAGAATGTGTTATGCTTATTTGATATTCAAATCAAGATACTAAATGTCTGTTGATAGCCAAAGTGTAAGCTTTTGTCATTCCTTTTTAAGTAATGATGTTGAAGTTTAGAGAATTTTTATTTCATTCTTTATTAGTATGTTTGTAGTGTATGCAATACTGACATTCCTTGTGTGGAGTTCACATATCTACACATATAAGTCCCTTTTTTTTCCTTTTTGCTTTCCCTCCCTTCCACTCCCTCCATCTATAGATCCTCTTTCCACTTAAGACAGATCTATTTCCCTATTTTCTATTATCTATCTTTTATTTTGCTCTTAATTTATAATGGAACTTCTTATATAAGAGGGATCATGCTATAGTTAAGCTTCTGTGTCTTACTTATTTTACAGAACATGGTCTCAAGTTACATCCATTTTCCTACAAATGACTCAAGGATGTCTTTCTTTATGACAAAGTAGTACTCTATTGTGTGTAAAACCCACATTTTGTTTATCCATTAATCTGTTGATGGACATATTCGCTGCTTCCAAGATTTAGCTATTATGAATTGTGCTGCTATAAAGATGAGTATGCATGTATTGCTGCATTTTGTTATCTTTAAATCTTTCAAGAAGATACCTAGAGGTTTAGAGAATTTTAATCCTTCCCTAGGATGAAATATCCAGCAAGTTACAGTTCTCAGAAGTACATGTTTAGATGAAGCTTACCTAGGGATCAAGCTCAGTATCTCACACATGCTAACAATTACCCTGCCACTGAGCTACACCCCAAGCCCATTAACCTACTTTTCAGGCCCTCTTTTCAGAATATAACAGAAACAAAATTCTCTCTAAATGTTTCCACTTCTGCAAAGATTATGTTATGTTGGAGTTACTGAACTTCCAACAAATTCTAGGGAAATACATGATAGAAAATTTAGTGAATGAAGACTAGCAATGTTCATGGAGGTTCTTGCTTTTCTTTACTTTGTTCACTATAAATTATTTACAATTTTTGAGTTAGGATTGCCTAGATATTCAAGGTATATATTGATTATGCTATTCTTTTCTTTCACTTTCAATAAAAGCCATCGTAATCTTTAAAGATCAATATCCACAATTCAAATGTTTGCTTTTAATTTTTACATGATTATAAGTATGATATCTAGAGTTTTAATCTACTTTAAGGATTACAGCCTCTTCCCTACATTCTACTTATACTCTCATTCATGAATTTATATTGCATAATTATATTGTCAAGTCATTCTAAGTGTTATCTACACTTAACCTCAGAGTACTTTTGTAGTTAGTCTATTGCAAAGCACTGAGATGGGTTACTAATTAGAAATGAGTTTTCCACATTTTTGGTTTGATTTTGAGTGTATTGCCTTCTTTTAAGAAAAACATAATTACATACATTCTTCTATCAGATTCTTAGTTGGTTCATTTTATTTTGCATCATAATGTTATGAGTATATGTATTTTTTCACGTCTTCTCTAAGCATCATATAATTATGAAATGGAATTGCTAGCCCTTAATGTTATCAGCAAAAGCCATTAGGTAATTTCTCGTAGTCATTTCATTAAAGTAGCCTACTACTTCAATGATTGTTGGCCAGTATTGTTAAAAATATAAGTAATTATATACAGAATACTCATTTACAAATTGATCCTGCTTATGATGTGCCAACACTAAAACTTTGCACAAAAGAAATCAGTTTCTTTTGATTCAATTTAACAAGCATTTATTGGATGCACTAGTGCAGATCTGAGTGGTATAAACATAAGTGGCATACACTGCCCATTCTCAGGGAAGTCATGATGCAAGAGAAAAAACACAAAAAGAATTACTAATGTAACATGACAAGAACCATAGGAGTGATATACAGAAAATACTATGATAACAAGAAGGAATAAATCAAGCTGACCTTGAGAAGGTATTACATAATAGGGGCTATAATGAGAAAAGTTATTTTATTTGGCTTCCAAGGACAAATGGTTGCTCACTATGAGAAAGAAAATGGGTTGGGGGTCATTCAAGGCAGAGGTAATAACATGAGCAAGGTAATTAAAGAGTAAATGTGCACAGGACTTTCCAATGGTGGTTGGGTTTGTTGACTGGCAGGAGAGGAAATGTAAATGTTGAAATCAACCTTCAAGAGCTTGGAACTATTGGAAAATGAATGGTAGTGTTTTATGCTAACTAGTGTTATATGCTGCAAAACAATTCAGTATAAATTTGTCAAGTTAAAGCAGCATATATGTATTAGCTCACAGTTAAGAAATATTAGGGCAGCTTAGTGGAGCTTTTGCTTAAATTCTCAGAAAGACTGCAATCAACAGGTCAGTGAGGGCTTGGATTTCTTCTGGATGATGGACTAGAAAAACCTCTGCTTCCCCATTCAGGTGGTAGTTGGCAGCATTCAGTTCTTTTCTACTTCAAAGACCATAAGGTGAACTAAAGCAAGGCTACTAGCAAGAGTTTTACATAAAACATTGTAATAAGAGCAATGACATCTGTCATTTTTGCCATACTCTATTAGAAGCAATTCTCAAGTCTCTCTGACCCTTAGAGGGATGGGAGAATACAAAGCTATAAACACTAGAGTACAGGGATCATGAGGGCCACCTTAAAGTTTGTCCACCACAGGAAGAGGAATTGTTTTTAAGTGGTCACATGATATCTATGTAAAAGGAAGAAACTATTGTGGCAGTGTGAATGGAGGTCTAAAGCTGAAGAGTTGACAGAAACGCATCAATACATCTTTTTTATGCATTTCCCATCTTGTAACTTTTCTTATAGAAAATAGTTTGTGTTATTTTTCTTCAGAAGAAAAAGATCAAAAAGCTTTTGGAGACTGACTGAAAACATTTTTCCCTTAGAAAAGAAGAAAAGGGTAGCACTTTGGAATGACTAAAGGTAACTTTTCTTAAAAGGGGAGGAGCAGGGCAGGGGACCTATTGTCCTGAGGAATGGGACGAAATTAGATTCCTTTATGTTTCAAGGGTTTAAAATAGATTCCCTGGAAAGAAGCAAAGAAAAAGGGTGACAACGTGTCTTTGAGGAAACAGACACCAAAACCAATTCTGACCTGACTGCCCTCACTTGGTTTACAGCCTCAGGATGGGGCAGGGGGCACTCACTGAACAAAGGACTGCTGTGAAAGGGCGTTATTCCTGGCTGAGGGAAAGGCGGGGGATAGGACCATCTGGAGAAAACTCTGGTTTTACCACTGGAGTTTAAGCATGACCTCTGGTCCAGTTTCTAACTGCCACCTGTTTCTATCCCATGCTGATTTTGTAGGAAGTAAAATATAGCCTCTCCTAGCAACAGAATATGATCCACTCCAGGTACTCCCACATTCTTTACTGTTTCCTGGCTTTGGCTGCAGTTAGAATCACCTTGGGAATATATATATTCCCTTCTCACTGACTTGATTCAAATTGTCACAAACAAATTTAGTTATTTTAAAGAAAAACATTTCTTAAATTCTTTAGGTGATTCCAATATCTCAGCCAAAACTGGCAACTATTGTACCAGAAAATATTTAATGTATGATAAGGGAGAGACGGTAGGGATAATCTAGACATGTTGGTGCTTTTCCTGAAGCGATGAGGAACCTGAGCTTCAAATTATGAAGCTGGGTTGAGATGCTGGAGAGAAAACATGACAATAAGCCTTGCATTGCCATTTTATAAATAACCAGTGATGTACTATGAAAAAGGTAAAAACCAGGTCTCCAAGAAGAAAATCTTGACTTACACATTTGTCAGTTTCCATAATTTAAATATTTCTAGCATGGTCATTTTAAGATATCAAGCTGATATCACTGGATATGAAGTAGGAAACATGTATAATAAGTATCATACCTTTATACAATATACCATTTCTACAATAGAAATACAACCAATGATGACCTCAAAACACAAAGATGATAATAAAGCTAATGAAATAACTAGTTTTGTTTTCTTTGTTTTTATATCAGTTATTTAATTATATTTAATTTATAGTCTTTAATTTCAAATAGTAGTTGTGTTTAAAAACTGACTCAACTAGTTCCTTAAAACGCACAATGGCCTATTATGACACTGTACCAGTAGGCTTTAGCACACTACTGTAAAAGCCAACTTACCTCCAAGCAGGACTCATGTTCCAAGTACTTAGCCACCCTACAAGGACACCAGTCAGTCAGAATGGCTGACCAGTATGCATCTGCTGTGTCTATGACTTGAAGTATATACAGAACAGATTCTATTCATCCTCAATTTTGTATTCTTTAAGTTTCCTAGCATGCTGCCCTACACATCATGAACGATTCCTCTAGTTTGGAAAGACTAAATATCTGAATGAAAGAATAAATGATTGAACATGCTGTGCATTGGAGTAACTGACTTCATAGCAAAAATAGGGAAAGCATAATTTCTATTACCAAGTACTTAGATTTTAACAAAGCCCCTCCCTTTTTGTATTGAGGGACTTTGTGTTTGACTGAAGGTTTTCACCAAGGACAAGTAAACAGAATTTGATCTATTTCTTTCCCTTCATGATCTTATTTTCCCTGGGTTGAAGTTCAGCACTGAATATCCAGCCTGCCTTCCATGCTCCATACAATTGAAGTCCCTTCTGTCAGAATTGCCAGGTCATTTCATGCTCCATCAGACTTCATCTTATTTCTTCATGCTTATTGTGTTTGATTTTTGCCTTTGTCTGATGTGTCCTACTCTCTCTCTCTCTCACCTAGAGATCTCGTACTTAGGGAAACTTCTACTTATTTCTACACCTGTTATGAGATTGTTCACATTCTGCTCTCTGCATCCATCATGACTGTAAAAGAATGATAATGTAATGTATAATACTTTATTGGGCTTACTTATTTATATGCCTGAAATTTGTTCATGTGTCTTTTCATATCCTTGTGAAGAATTTAGGCCCCTTGAGGACCACATAATGTTTGACTTTTCCTTGCTTTGCTCTTGTGCATCCTTTGAGACATTCTCTTGGATGTAACACACTTGCAAACTCCTTTCCCTCTTTCTATGGTTTAGGTCGTTTGAAACCAGAGCTGGTACATCATCTATCACTATTTCTAAAGCAAAAGGAGCTCTGGTCTTCAGAGCCCAACAGCCTGTGTTAGAATTGAAGCTTTGATACTCACACGTATGATTGAAAGCAGTTAATTCCTTTTGCCTCAATTTCTTTAGCAGAAAAAAAAAAACTTAAGTATGTATTATTCTCACAGTTTAAGAGGACTAAGAAACTCAGTGTTTAGAAAAATGTTTGGAATACCACTAGCACAAAGTGAATGTTAGCTGCTACTCTAAACCAAACACTTGATAGGTGACTGCCAAATGAATAAAAGATACAATGACACGACAACAGCTAACTACATTACTGCCATTTCTATTCTAATACTCATCCTTCATTAGTTGCCAGCAAAAATGACTTGAAATATATATGACACTATGCAATGATAGAAATTATATGTATAATAATACTATGCAATAACAGAAATTAAATATCCCATTTTCTGTTAAAAATGTAAATTTTAAGAACATTTTTATGAAAAATAAAACAAAATTTCATAACAAAATAATAAGAGAATAATGTATCCTTATATCTGAACTTAAACCCAGGAGTTCTCAATTCTTTTTATGCCATTAGCATCCTCTGAATCAGAAAGTACTTTAAAATTCATGCCAAAGGTATCACTTTTTCTTATGTCATATCACTTGGCTTCTGAAATGGATCTCACTCTGCCCCAAGGTGTGTAGTCATTAGTTTTGATATAGTGTGAGACCAAAAAGGTTTCCTTTAAAGAGATAAATTGAAATGTAAAAAGTAACAAAAAGGCAAAATATTAGTCTTTTAGATCTTCAAGCAAAATTTTGAATTCAGAAAGCATGGAAAAGACTCCATTTATCCAGGCCATAAGAGAATGGATTTATGAAGTACTAGAATATAGTATCTTTGTCTAGGAGAATAGAATATATAGACTCAGTTTTCCTTTGAAAATATGCTTTAGTTAGTTTAATTGACTAACCTGGTCTGTATTTTATTATTATACATATGTATAATTTATCTTTTAAACATTTTCTACTGGACATCCTTACTTTCATCCATTTTTTGTATAGGCTAAAAAATTTTATTAAAAACCATTGATTTTTAATTGCATAGATGTTTTCCCTTTGGGAGTTGTTCTTTCCTTTGAACATATACAGATACTGGTACTGACATTTTCCAAGTTGGAAGAGATTACCTTTGGGAGTACATAATTTGGCTAAAACTCTCCAGTAGACAAACAAAAACAGGATCATGCTAAGATATCCCCGTAGGCCCAAGTAATCAGTTTTCATTTTTATAATTAGTCTTTTCTAAAGTCAAAGTCACTGTAGTAAAAACTATAAAATTAAGCAAATTTTTAAAGATAGAAATGAATGCCTTGTGATACTAAAATAAAGTGTATATTAAGAATCAAGAATTCAGAAGCATTCTTTTTTGAAACTGTGTTCATCTTTTCTACCTATCCAACTAGAAAATCTAATAAGAGAAACAGGAGACTATCAATGTAAATTGGGTGATTTGGCCATTTTCTAGGAACTAAACTGGAACCAAAGATTTTCTGATGCTATACTTGAAAATTCTACTTACATAGAACAAGACGTGATAGAGGCAAATTTTAACATAATCAAAAGAAAAAAATATTAGCAAAAACATATGTATTTTATGTGTGACTTTTATTATCAAGATACTTTGGTAGAAGGAAGTATTTTCTTCCTTTATTTTTTTCTCAAAACAATTGATTACTCTTGGTAATAATTCCTACACAAAATTATAATAGAAACATTTTTCTCTTTTATTTATTTATTTTTTATTTAAGAGAAAAAAGACACATAAAAGAAAGACAAAAAGCAAAAGAGACAAAAAAACAACAACAGCAAATCCACAACAGTAACACTATAGGTTTACAAAACAAGATGATAGGAATTTGACAATGGTTGCAATATTGCGTATAATTACCTTTAACACGGTTGTTTAAATTAACAGATACAGACAAGTAAAATTGATCCAGTCATATGAGTATTAATTGCTCTTTCTCAATAACTAGTACATTCAGTAGTATAGTCATTTTAGTTATCTTACATATACATATATGCAGATTTATGTCCTTCTCCTTTTCCCTTCCTTCTTTCCTCCTTTTCCCTTTTCCAATTACTTTTGTTCTTTGAGTAGTTTCTTACACCTACACAGGGTTTATTGTAGATTTTGGATCATATATACTTT
The DNA here is from genome assembly GCA_004363535.1 of Dasyprocta punctata. NCBI lineage: Eukaryota > Metazoa > Chordata > Mammalia > Rodentia > Dasyproctidae > Dasyprocta > Dasyprocta punctata. Next base: position 5,276 of record RJWM01029683.1, on the reverse strand, counting down.
TTCAGTTTCTTACACTACAGAAACAATACAGCATTTACACATGTGGGTTTGATTTATCTTGCTTACAAGTATGGTTTCAAGTCATGTCCATTTACTTATAAAAATCTCAATTCAATCTTTCTTGATAGCTGAGTAGTATTCCGTTGTATAAAAATACTACATCTTTTTTATCCATTACTTAATTGATGGGCACTTGGGTTGTTTCCAAGATTTGGCTATTACAAATTAGGTTGCTATAAACATGGGTGCACAGATATCACTGTGGTATGATGTTTTCAATTCTTCTGGGAAAATGCCCAGAAGTGGAATAGCTGGGTCAAATGGGATCTCTACTCCTAGCTTCTTGAGGAATCTCCACACTGATTTCCATAGTGTTTGCACTGGTCTACACTCCCACCAACAGTGCAGTAGAGTTCATTTTTCCCCACAGCCCCTCCAGCATTTATTGTTGGTCAATTTTTTAATCTTGGTCATTCTTTCTGGAGTGAGAGGGAATCTCGGGTGTTGTTTCAATTTGCATTTCCCGAATGACCATTGATGTTGAACATATTTTCATATATTTATTTGCTACTTGTATTTCTTTCTCTGAGAAGTGTGTATTCATCACAGATACCCATTTTTGGATTGTGTCCTTGTATTTTGGGGGCCTGATTTCTTTTAATTCTTTATATGTTTTAGATAGAAGTCCTCTGTCTGATGGACAATTCACTAAGATATGTTCCCAGTTCATAGGTTTTCTTTTCACTCTGTTGGAGATTTCCTTTGACATGCAAAAGCTGTTGAGTAAGATGAGATTCCAGTTGTTAATTCAGGGAAGTGTCTCCCATGCAGTTTGATTTTTGTTCATGAACTCTCTGCCTACTCCTATGTCATCAAGATTTTTACCTACTTTGTCTTTCCGCAAATTTAGTGTCTCTGTTTTAATATTCAGATCTTTGATCCATTTTGACTTTATTTTAGTGCATGGTGATAGACATGGATCTAGTTTTAGTTTACAGCATGTGGAAAGCCAGTTTTTCCAGCACCATTTGCTAAAGAGGCTATCTTTCTTCCAATGTACATGTTTGGCTTCTTTGTCAAAGATGAGGTGGCTAAGTGTGTTTGTAGTTGTGGCTGTATCTTCTAATCTATTCCATTGATCTTCAGGTCTGTTTTGATTCCAGTACAATGCTGATTTTATTACAGTAGCTTTGTAATATAGTTTCAAGTTGAGGATTGTGATGCCTCTTGCTTTACCTTTGTTGTCCAGAATTGCCTTTGCTATTCTAGGTTTCTTCTGGTTCCAGATAAATTTCAGGAATGATTTCTCTAGCTCTGTGAGGTATGCAAGTGGTATCTTGCTTGGGATTGCTTTAAATCTGTATAACAATTTCAGGAGAATAGCCATTTTCATGATGTTTGTTCTTCCTATCCATGAACAGGGAATGTCTTTCCAGTTTCTGAAATCTCTTTGATTTCCTTTTCAGAGTAATGTAATTTTCACTGTATAGATCTTTTACTTCCTTTGTTAGATTGATTCCTAAGTATTTCGTATTTTTGGGTGTTATACTGAAGGCTATGGTTTCCCTTATTTCTCTCTCAGTGACTTTGTTGTTTGTGTACAGGAATGCTATTGATTTTTGAGTGCTGACCTTGTATCCAGCAAAATTACTGAATTTGGTTATTACACCTAGAAGTCTTTCAATGGATTTTTAGTGGTCTTCTATGTAGAGTATCATATCATCTACAAATAGTGACAATTTTCCTTCTTCCTCTCCTATCATTATTTCCTTTATTTCTTTCTCTTGTCTAATTGTTCTGATTAATATTTCCAGAACTATATTGAATAGGAGTGGTGATAATGGACATCCTTGTCTTGTTCCTGATTTTCGGTTGAAAGTTTTCAGTTTTTCTCCATTTAGTAAGATGTTGGCTGTTGGTTTATGATATATGGCTTTCATCAGGTTGAGGTAGAGACCATCTATTCCAATTTTCTGCAAGGTTTTTATCATGAATCGGTGTTGGATTTTGTTGAAAGCTTTTTCTGCATCTATTGAGATGATCATGTGATTCTTGTCCTTGGCCCTGTTGATGTAGTGTATTACATTTATTGATTTGCATATGTTGAACCATCCCTGCATTCCTGGAATGAATCCCACTTGATCATGGTGTATGATCTTCCTGATAACTTGCTGTATTCTATTTACCAGTATTTTATTGAGGATTTTTGCATCTATGTTCATTAGGGAGAGTGGCCTGTAATTTTCTTTTTTGGTTGGGTCTTTTTCTGGTTTTGGAATTAGGGTAATACTTGTTTCCAGGAATGAGTTAGGGAGACTTGCTTCCCTTTCAATTTCATTGAAGAGTTTGAGGAGTGTTGGTATTAAGACTTACTTAAATTTCTTGTAGAATTCAGCATTGAATCCATTAGGACCTGGGCTTTTCTTTGTTGGTAAGATTCTAATTATATTTCCAATTTCATTAGCTGAAATTGGGTTATTTAGCAGCTTTACATCTTCTTGATTCAGCTTTGATTATTCATAAATTTCTACGAATCTGTCCATTTCTCCTGTGTTATCAAATCTATGTGAGTAAAGGTTTTTGAAGTAGGTGTTGATGATCTTCTCTATTTTCACAGGGTCTGTAGTGATTTCACCCTTTTCATTTCTTATTGCATGGATCTGAGTTTTTTCTTTCCTCTTCTTGATAAGGTTGGCTAGGGTTTTATCAATTTTATTTACTCTTTCAAAGAACCAACTCTTTTACTCATTAATTCGTTGTATTGTTTTCTTAGTTTCAATTGCATTAATTTCTGCTCTTATCTTGATAATTTCCTCCCTTCTTTGGGCTTTGGACTTGACTTGCTCTTCTTTTTCTAGAAATTTGAGGTGCATTATTAGGTTATTTATGTGTGTTCTTTCCATTTTTCTGATGTGGGCATTTAGCACTGTAAATTTCCCTCTGAAGTCTGCTTTCATTGTGTCCCACAGGTTCCAGTAATTTGTATTTGCATTTTCATTCAATTTTAGATATTGTTTAATTTTTTCTTTAACTTCTTCTGTGACCCATTGGTTATTTAGGAGAGTATTATTTAATTTCCATGTGTTTATGGCATTCTTGTGGGGTTTTTTTTTCATTCATTTCCAATTTTATTGAGCTATTGTCAGATAATATGCATGGAATTATTTCGGTTCCTTTGCATTTACTTAAGCATGTTTTGTGGACCAGTATATGTCCAGTACACATCTCCTAGGTCCATTTGTCCACAAGTCTGATTCAGTTCTGTTACTTCTTTGCTGATTTTTTGTTTGGTTGATCTGTCTCTCTGTGAAAGTGGGGTGTTAAAGTGCCCTGCTATAACTGTATTATTGTTTATTTGGTTTTTCGTGTCTGTTAAGAATTGTCTTACATAGTTGGGTGCTCCCATATTCGTTGCATATATATTTAGGATTGTAATCTCTTCCTCTTGAAGTTTTCCCCTAACATGTATGTAATGACCTTCTTTATCTCTTTTGATCATTCTCGGATTGAAGTTCACATTGTCTGCAAACATAATAGCTACCCCTGCTTTTTTCTGGGTTCCTGTTGCATGGAGTATTGTTTTCCAGCCTATGATTTTTAGACTGTGAGTTTCCTTTTGAGTGAAATGTGTTTCTTGTACACAGCATATTGTTGAATTTTGTTTCATAACACACTTAGCCAGTCTGTTTCTTTTTATTGGTGAGTTGAGACCATGTACATTGATTGATATAACTGATATGTACTGACACATCCCTGTCATGATATCTTTCTGTTGGTGGTTTTCTACTTTTTCTGTTTAATTGTTTACCCTGCTTAGTGGTTTCCTTTTGTTGTTTTTCTTAAGATTGCAGCAATCTTTGTCTCTTTTTAGAGTGTCTTTCAGTACTATTTGTTGTTTTGGTTTGGTGGCCATAAATTTCTTCAGTTGTTCTTTGTCATGAAAGTATCTTATTTCTCCATCAATTTTTAAAGATAATTTTGCAGGATACATCAATCTGGTTTGAAAGATGTTTTCTTTCAGTGTTTGAAATACTTCACTCCAAACTCTTCTTGACTTAAAGGTTTGTATTGAGAAGTCTGCCATGATTCTGATAGGCTTTCCTTCACAGGTGGTCAGTTTCTTTTCTCTGACAGCTTTTAGTATTTTGTTCTTGTGCTATATTTCTGATACCCTAATTATTATATGTCTGGGTGAAGATTTATTTTGGTTATGATTAATTGGGTTTCTGTATGCCTCACTTACCTGAATATCAGATTCTCTTCTGCCATTATGTTTGGAAAATTTTCTGCTATTATTTCTGTGAATAGTCTTTGCAGGTCATTAGTATTGACCCCTGGTTTTTTATTGAGGCCTATTAATCTTATGTTATTTCTCTTGGCATCATCTTGCAGCTGTTGAATTGTTGTTTCCTGGTTCCTTGTTATTTTTAAGAGATTTTTTCTTTCGTGATTGTAAGCTTCCATGCTGTCTTCAAGGTCTGAGATTCTATCTTCAGCTTCATTCAAGCAGTTTTTCAAACTTTCCATGGAATTTTTAATTTCCTGAATTTCCTTTTGAATCTGTTTCATGCATTCTATTTGTGTCTTATTTTGTTCATTCAAAATTTCCACCATTTTCTTATGTTCTTCTATTTTTTATCTTGATCTTCTTTAAATACACACAACATTTCTTTCATAATGATTGTCATTTCATTTTTTAGCTGAGAGATTATTTCTGATTTGAGTTTCTCTATAGCTTCATGGAGTCGTTTCTTTACTGCATTTGCTATCATTTCATAAAGTTCAGTTGTGTGACTCCCAGTGTCTTCCATTTCAGTGTCTCTTGGGTTGTTCTCAGTGGGCTGGGGGATTGAAACTGCCTCTTCCTCTTTCATTTTGTCATTTTCTTCTGGGACCTGTGTGACTGGGCAGGCAGCCTCCCAATGGATTGCACTGAAACACTGTGCTGGGTAGAACTTCAGTCCTCCAATATCCCCATGTCTAGCTGAAGCACCCCCCCAGATTATGGCACTGGACCCTTGTGTTCTGTGAGGCTGGTCGTGTGTTTCCCTGATGTACTTTGTTGGGTTGCTCTGGAAAGCTGGGCTGGACAAAGTTTGTGTCCTCCCTGTAGCTAGCAGGGAGCTTGTTGCTGGGACCTAAATCCTGGCTGTGTAGAATTCAGAACCTCCACAAGCAATAGAAACATTTTTAAAAGTTGAAAGAAACCTTAGAGTAAACCCAAGATATCTACTTATCCAGAGTTTCTCTTAATTTCTGTGTGCTATGCTCTACAT
>RJWM01029682.1:0-24200 GCA_004363535.1 Dasyprocta punctata | reverse complement strand
CCTGTCCTTGTTATTATACAAATGCCCTGTTAATAATTCTGACTTTGTCTGAGCTTGCCTCTGCATTGTTAGAACAAGAATTATGAACTCACACTAGCACTTCACTATGAATCAGAGGTGAATCATGGAGCCATTAATTTAATAACCTACTACTCAATTTAATAAGACATAGATTTAATGTTCTTAAAGAGAATTGTCACCTTGAGAAAACAAAGATTAAAATGAGCTGTTTTAGAAGCCATGCTAAGTGTTGGCATCTTTATAAAATTTCATCATGCAATGCATATGAAAGGTAGAATGATTTGAAAATAAATTCTGTACAAGGTAGTGTACTAGTTCCTATGAATGCAAAATTATATAAAAATTAAATTCTTCCCTTCAGGAATTCTCAATTCAATAAGGAACACAGATACATAAAATGTATTGCTTAAGTATGAAATTTCAAGAAGGAAGCAGTTGTTTTAGATGAAAAATTCCCATGGCTCCTTAATTTTTTCAATCTCTTATTCTGTTCTCATGTTCCATTTACTTACAAACCTCTCTGGTGGGAGCTGATCAATCCTTCATCCTGAAAGTACCTCCCAGCTCAACCGAGTAGAAAAATGCTAAGAGCTTCCTGTCCCCCATCATTTCTAAGTGGTAGATGAAACAATATACACTGTAACCAGGAATACAAGGTGTCAGATGAGGCAACACGCAAGTGTGAAACCTATTTTCCTTTATAGTGAACTTCACTCAAGAGAAAAGATTGAATGAGTTTCAGGGATTTCACATCTTACCTTTCTCACCACCATGAACTTATTCAAAAAGTCACTCTCCACATGGCCTCTCCTGAGAAGACCTGTGGGCCAAGATCTCTGATCTGTTGTGTCTTTCCCTGAACCACAGCAAAGCAATAGACAGCATGGTAACATGGAATTTCCAATTGTTGTATATTGAGTATCACAACCTTCACCTTTGCCTTAGAGCCTGTGTTTTGGAGGAACTGAGTTCAAACAATTAGTATTGGTATGACCCTATACAATATAAATTCACAATGAGATTTTACATTTGCATTTACCATTTATTTCAAATAAATAACAACTTCATGACCACTAATGAGAGGGATTCTAATAACTCTTACTATACGATAAGAGAAAATTGGGATGACAGGAAGAAGGCATCACATTATGGGACAAAATAGCAAGTGAGAATGGCATTTAAACAGGTATAGGAATTTAAGACTGGAGTAATACAGTAGTATTTTACAAAGCTAGAATTTAGGGGGAAAATTGGTAACCTAACACATACTGACAGCCAAAATTTCCACTAATACACCTTAAAAAAACTGTGAGATATTGAAATAGTAAATAAGGATCAAAATGTGCAATCCGTACTGTGAAATAGGGAGAAATTGTTCAAAAAGAAAGAGAACGGGGGAGAGGAGAAAGAAAGGAAAGGAAAGGAAAAAGAAAAAATGATAAAAGAAGGATAAAATGGAAACAAAGTTTCATAAATAAGGAGAAAAGGGGATTGGAAAAAAAGAGGAATCAAGATATATCATATACAGGCACAAATACCCTACGATTAGCATGATCATTGAATATATTTAAATTGTACCAATAAACTTAATAAAAAAAGAAAAATTATTACAGCATCAAGAGGTATGGTTTTTGAAATTTAGGTTCATGATCTCATTATAATGATAGCAAAGCTGCATATCAGACTAAATATATATCCTCAGTGTAGATTTATATGTCCAATTAAGGCAGGGCTAGGAAATTAGAGGTAAGAGTTACGGGTTGGAGGTATTTAGGTGGATCAAATTGGCTTGAACCCTTGATACTAACAGATAGTGTCATTCTTCTTACCTGAAGAGTCCAAACTCCCTGTGGGTGATAACTTTATCTGGCTTTGGTGCTTGCAAGATAAACTTGTTTGTTTCAAAAACTATCTCATTAACTAACCTTCATTGTATCCAGGCCCATTATTAATGTCTGCTGTCATTCTACTGAGACAAAAATACATAACACTAAGATGAAGGCTAATCCAAATATCTACAAACAAAAGAAATTTAAGCCCTATTCTGAGAAGAATCTGGTAAACATATACAAAAACATGTAGTTAAATGAAAGACTGGTACCCACCTAAGTGTCCTAGCCAAGTCCAGAGAAGAAGGCTTTCACCAGGGTAAAGAGTGCACTGATAAAGTGAAACTCAGCATTCCTGAAAAACAGTGCTGATGGCTATCTATTGTAAGTTGTTTATTTTAGTGAGGAAAGATGCCACTGATCTGAGAGTTCTGAGAATTGCATACAGTGATGGGTTAGTTACTAAGACATCCTTTGTGTCGACCACTCTGTTATTTCCTTCAACTGTCTTGACCAGAAACAGTTTTCACAAAAGGACATTATAATTGCAGCCATATTGGGAAATCTCTTTTTCTGGTCATTCTTGACCAGTGCATCAGTTTTCTTTTTATTCTATGCAGCCGATCAATCTTCATATTCATACATATTTTCTGTTGTTACAAACGACACTGTGGCCTCTCACATCCTGGGTCTTTGCATTGCAAAATGCCTTCTTTTCTCTTTACCCACACGACCTACAGTGCTGTTCAGGTGGGTGTTTCTTTGCCTTTCCCCAAAATTTTCTTTCTTACTTCTTATGCTTGACAGTGGTTGTTCTTTTTTCTGTTTCTCCAACAGAATACTTTATTTTGAAGACTAACTCTGGCTGTCAGACTACAGTCAAGAGAAGAGCTTAAACAGCACAATATTTTAAAGAGTCCTTACCTTGTCCATTGTAGGAAAAGTTTATTGTTAAGATGTATGGTAATAAAAGATAGGACATAAATACAAAATGGCAAGTAGTGTACATCATTCTAGACAACAGTCTTGGCCAAGATGTTGGCTTTCCCTTTGTCCTGATTTTTCAATTGTTCCAACAAGTGGAATTAATAGTCTGCTGTGAGCCCTGGAAATCCTGTTAAATAGTTCTTGATTTACTTCTTTGGTGTAAAAATGTATGGGTTAGGCATCACTGCCAATGCAAACACTAGTCTCACCTTCTATAAGTGGTTATTGAGTTTCCACTTTTACCAAAGTCAGTTTTGACTGATTCTTCTCCATTCCTAATTACCTGTCCTCCTCTGATGCAAGCCCACTTTCAATCTGCTCTCTCCACCCCACATCTCTGAGTTAATATGTGGATGTTTGAATTAATACTTTGATAAAGTCCAGAAACAAAGTGGAAATACTCTTTGTATATTGAGTCAGACTGAGATTTGATTATCTCTTTGTTTGAAGAATTCATGTCTTCTTAAACTATTACGTTTGCATGTATGTATATGTCTGGTTGCTTCTTTGATTTTTGAGACACTTCTACTATATTTACTGTACTGGATCTTAATTTTATATTGATAATATTCATTCTTATACTATATTTCTTTTCTTGTTTCTTCTTTTTTTCCATCAAATGCATTTGAAGACATCAACAAAGTAGTCACATCTAAGTACACATGTAACGAATTAGTTACGTTTTTCCTTCAAATTTCAAAGTTATATTGTACGCTCAATAATTTACACAATGCAAATTACGATCTTCAATTACATTCTACATTTCCATTACTTGGAACAGAAAACTTTCTCAACCCTTTTTACCCTAGTTTTGAAGAGAAAGCAATTAATTAAACCAGGCAACAGACAGAACTTTCGAAGTATATCACTGTCTTAGTCACTTTTCACTCATTGCTGAGACAAAATACCTGACACCCAAAATTAGGGAAGGAAAGGTTTATTTCTTACAGTTTCTCAGGGAGTTTCAGTCCTTACTCAGTTGGCTCCAAGGCAGCGTGGTGGGGCTGCTGTTCATGGCGGCTGCAAGCAGCAAGGCATGCTGGTGAGAGAGCGAGGGCGTGTGCGATAGAGAGTGGAAGCGAGCAAGAGGAAGACCCAACTCCTTTACACTGTATCTCAGCTCCACCCCTGGGCAGGTGCAGCACCCACATCACCATCAAAAGTATATGAGGACTTGGGGGGACATAGTATATCACCCAATACAATCACTTTATTTAATTTAACCACACTGCAAGTTTATGAGATGGGTATTATTATTCCAATTAGCAACAAATTTTAGTCCTCAAAGAAACTAAGTAGCAGGTTGAATTTTCACAAATGTGTCTAAAATTAAAACCTTATTTTTGCCCAGTTCCTCTTATTTTAAATTAGTACTTGGGATTTTCTAGTAAAGCAACACTAGTCAGAGTGGTGGCCAAACAAATTCTTCCCAACCTTGGAGAGATGGATTTGCAAAGCTGTCATGGAGAAGCATATTCCAGGAAACCTGGGCTCAACAGTTAATGTCTTCCATAAAATTAACTGTTTATGTCCCATGTGCTCTCACGAGAGATAAATAAGAAGAATCAATTTGTGCTGTAACATTTATGCTTATGTCTTTCAACATATTACTTGCATTAAATTGAGTTGAATAAATCTTTTAAAATAAAAACTTAACTTGCCCATTGGAGTCTTCATCATAGTCTTTGTAATTTCAAGCTTGAGAAATTCAATTCATATATATCATACATGTGCTTGCTTGGGACTGGACTGTATTCCATCCAAAATCAAATATTTGTTATGCTTGGGACTGGACTGTATTCCATCCAAAATCAAATATTTGTTAAACCTCAGTGTGTCAGCATACTATGTATTTGGAGACAGGATCTTTACAGATATAGTTAAGTTAAAATGAGGTGCATATGGTGGGCCCTAATCCAATATGACTGATGTCCCTTTGAGAGAAGGAAGAAATACTGGAGGACAGGCCACATAAGGACAGACTGGGAAGGCAGACATCTACAAGCGAAGGAGTATAGCCTTAGAAGAAAGCAAAACTGCTAGCACTTTGCTCTTAGGTTTCTAGCTTGCAGAACACAGAGAAAGTAATTTCTAAATTTTTAATCTACCAGTTTACATGTTCTTTTGACAGCCTTAGCAAACTAATACTATATTCAATTTTTCCCTTAACTTCTTGAATATGTGCAATGCAATTCTATGTTTTTAGTATGTGCCACTTTCAGTTGAGTTTCTTTTTATTTTTACCCCGTGGAGGTTCTTATTTTCCTGCTTCTTTGCATGTTTAGTAATTTTTGTTGAGTGTTAGTTATCACAAATTTTACAGTGTTGGTGCTTAATATTGTTGAATTTCTGTATGCATTATAGAACTATTTTGGGAGACACATTGAAGTAATTAGGATATAGTCTTACCTTTTAAAGTTTCAATTTTGAGAATTTTTAGAACCAAAATAGCATCGATGTGACTGGTTCTTCCTCACTACTAAGGCAAGACAATTCTGAATAGTTTATCTAAAATTCTTGGTTATAAAATTTTCATAGTTGGCTCATGGGAACAGAGACTGCTGTATTATAGTGACCCAGGGAATTTAATCTTTAAATTTTTCTTGGTTCGTCTTGGAAAGTCTGCTCACAAATATATGTTAACTTGCACTTTTCTAGGACTAATGGTTCACCTCCTCAGAGTCTCTGAGGTTCTCTTTCTATGAGCTATCCTTTTCAGAATTCTGGCATGTGAATATTAGCTGGGTTTTGTCTTCTCAGATTCTCAGCTCTGCCTGTCTTATTCTGGGCTTCCTTTATTCTTCCTTTTCAAAATGTCAACTCTGCATTGCTTAAAAGAGAAAATTCTAAACATAAAAACAAATGTAATTGGTTGTTTTTCTGTTCTTTTCTTTTGAGTAGGGAGTAAATTTCTCTTGCTGGAAATAAATTTTAAAGTTACAACTCTATGAGGGTTAACAAATACATATCACCGTATGATTAACTCCTTAATTAAGATCTAGAGAATTTTCATCATCTCAGAACATATCCCGTCTTACATTCCTTCAATAGAAAGCATACCTGTGATTTCTACCACTGTAAGTTATTAAATTATTATAATGTGTTGGCATCATCTTTTATCTAAAATGATGTTTTCAATCCTTTAATATAAATAAATTAGTATTATCAATTTTATAATTATAATTTGTTTATCCTTCTGGGGGCAGATTTTTTGTTGTTTCCATTTTGGGCCATCATAACTAATTTTGGACTCACAAAGATTATTCTTGTGAAAACTTTTCTCATATTTATATGTAGAATTGCTAAGCCATTTTGTTGAGACCTCAGAAAGCATTCAAGGAACTATAACATTTGGGGCTGCTTGGAATAAAGGGAGATATTAGAAAAAACTACAGGAAACAAGAAAATAAATTTCAACACTGATTAGCTGATATATTACTGCATTGCACTAATCAGGAATTACTCTGAAATCTATTGAGATACATTGCAGAATTTAAACAGGTGTTCAAGAATCACACTAATATGGTATAAAGTTCATTTCAATTATACTTTCATAATGAATTCTCTGAAGAATGTCATCTACATTGAAATCTAAATGATAAGGAAGAATTTAATCTGTCAACAAACATGGAGGCAAATTTTCTAAGCATAGGAAAATGTAAGCATAGTACTCAAGTGAGTCTTGGAACATTTTAGGAACAGAAAAAATCACAATGGATGAAGTGAGACAACAACAATACAAGGTGTAGTTCTAAGCAAAAGACCAATAATTAAGAAGTTTGGATTTTCATTTAAGTGAGTTTTAACACATTAAAAACATAAGTAACAAAGTAAATTTTTTAAAAATATTTTAAACAAATTAATTCTATCCATTGGGAAATATATATAGCAAACAATGCATAAACATGTTAGAAAATATATTAGAAATTTATTAGAACATAGTATCTCTATTAAAAGATATATGGATAGATACACAGACAGACAGATAGATATAGATTCATGTTCTGCACTCAGTGTGCTAGTACTACCCCCACCATTACCTGCATCACAGAACTGTTCTGGGAAGTGATGATTCTGCCCAGAAGAGCACCAGCTTGGAAATATGGTCATATAGTCACAAAAAAGATTTAGGAAAGAATCCAAAAAAGTAAGAGCAATAGTATTTTCCAAAATTTCAAATTGTTGAGTTTAATAGTTATCAGATATGCTGAAAGAATGTCCACAATGGTTCCGACAATAAGAAAATCTCTTCCTAAGGATACAAGCTTCTCGAAGAGACAAAAGCAGATTCCAAGTAACTACACCCTAGACAACTGTTTATTACAAACAGCAGATTGAAGTTGTTTCAATTTGTTTTTTTTCTTTTTTTACAGTTTTTGTTTTTGTTTTTTGTAGTGGTGTCTTGCTATGCAGTTCAGGCTGACCTTGAACTGACTGTGTAGGTCCGGCTGGCCTGGAACTCATGGCTAATCCTCTTGTCTCAACCTCCTGAGTGCTGAGAGGCTTGTGTCACCACACCTGGCTTGTTTCAACTTTTAAAGTTTGGTTTTTGAGGAGTTTTTAAAGAAATATATTCTATTTTACATAAGAAGTAAGAGACAATAACAATTAAGATACTGCAAACATTCTGGTGGATTTGCTCAGGATTCAATATGGACTGATTAGATTGTATCATTTGCTGATCTATAAGTTCCTGGTCAATGCAAAACACTAAACTTTCAACAAGCACAGAGACTATCATAAATAATACACAAATTATAGATTTTTTAAAAGCCAATATTGATTTCTTAAATAACTACAATATATTTTCTCTGACTTCCTAAAGGGAGCTATAACAAATTAATGTCTTTTGTTTGCTGATTATTTAAGTTAATTATATTATTTACATTGAAGTCAGTATTACAGAATACACTAAAGAGCACGAAAGTTTACCATAATGAAGTAAGTTGACATACCAAGAGAACTAATAATACACAGAAGGAAGGTGAAAATTTTACTGAACTGAGAGTTCATGATTAATGAGTGCGTTGTAGTTGCTCTTGCAACAAAAGTAAACAAAAAAGAGTAACTGAATTAACTTTTTGAGCATGTTTTAAATGTGACTTTCTAAAAATAAAATTATGTGTCAAGAGTAAACCACTTTAAATAAATAGGAGTATGTTCTTGAATAATTAGAGTAGGTCTGGTTAAGTTTCAGTCATAACTTTGGTGTAAATTAGCTCAAAAAGATCAAATGTAAATCTTTAACAAAAACATAAAGTTATTAGAATTACTTCACTAGCATACAACTTTTTCGTGGCACTGGGAATTTAATCCATTGAACTCAAGGCCTTCTCACCAAACTGGCTAAGCCTTTTTTTTTTTTTTTTTTTTTTTAATTTTGCAACAGGGTCGCTCTAAGTCGTTAAGTTGCTCAGTCTGGGCTCAAACTTGCAACTCTTCTGCCATAACCTATCAGAGTTAAGGCACTGGGATTACTGGTGTGCACAACCATATCCAACTTAGATAACTGTTTTTGAATAGTTGTTATGTACCAACTTTGATGGTAGTAGCTTTATAGTTATATATAAGTATCTACTTTCCAAATCTTAGAAGACAAGTATTATGATGAAGACCTGCGAAGTTGGCATTAAGCTAATTTTTGAAGAAAGGATGCTTACAGAAAGTGAGTAATGTATCAATTGTTGGCTAATTATTGAACAAAAGTAAAACTGAAAATATCACATTAATAGCATATTTTACTGCATTCATTGAGATATTAAGAAAATACATGAACTCTTCTGAGGGTGTATTTGTGGGCATATGGAAGGGTGTATGTGATGTGTTCTCTTTTATGCATATACAGCTTGACTTTGCCTTTTAACTTTAATGTTCTCTATAGTTGGGTCTCTTTAATTCAAATAAAGTATTTGTTTAGTAGAATATATTTGTGTAAAAAGATCTCTTATCCTATTATTAGTGTCATTCTCATATGAAGATCAGATCTCTGGGTGATTTGGAATCATTCCCTGAAGTAACACTGTACATCTGGGTCCATAAAACTTGCAGAGATAAATGTCTAGTTGAGAAGATGAAGCTTGTGTTTCAGAGCCTCATACTTGTTTAGACTGCTTCCCATAGTCATTTTATCCTTCTTAAAGGAGGGTGCCAAACCATGTGTTATGTTTGATATATTGTGTCAACTTGAGAAGTTTAGAAGTTTAACTGAGAGACTCAGCAGGGATCCAGGTTTCTTACTTTGTAAATATCCTCATCCTGTGCAAAGGAGGGCAAGGAGATTTTGTGAGCGCTACACTGGGCAGAAGTGGTCTGTGTACAATATAAGGGAGGTGAAGAGGCTTGTTTTTTCCCTTTTTGCTTTGACTGCTGCCTTGAAGTGTTGGCCCAGTGTCATGCCACCCTGCCTTGGAACCAGCTGATTATGGATTGAAACCTCCAAAAACTGTAAGATAAATAAACCTTTCCTTCCTTCATTTTGGATGTCTGGTATTTTGTCCCAGCAACGAGAGAAAAGTAGAAGTAACCAAGCCATCATGTAAACATATAGTATCACAATATCAGGTATTCCCTACTGAAAATCAATATTCAAAATTGGGCTAGTTCCACTCAGTGATGAAATGTCTGAATTCTCTGCATTCTTTTTCTTTTTGTGACTCCTCAGAGTTCTATATTTTTGGACTTCATTTATTTCTTACTTAATTGCAGAGAATCTCACACAAAGCACTATTGGATTAATCTGAAATTCAATGTATCTGTGCTCTGGCCCTGACTCAGCCAGCAAATCTCTATGGGGTTAGAGACGCCCTGTATCTGAGCCTCAGGCTCCCGAGGATGAAGTGAAGAAGTGCATGTCTCCTCTTGTTCCATGAGGCGATGTCTTCTCAGGGTGCAATTGTTATTTGCCCAAGAGATGCTTAATAGTAGATGACTTCACTTTTTCTATTTCTTTTCTTTGTTTTTCATTTTTAGTAGTGTTTGGCCATTAGTTTATCCTTGTTGTTGCTGTCATTAGCTCAGCAGCGTAAATTGTATTCACATGAGTGTACTAAAGATTTCTAGAACATTTTCATACTCCAAATTGAAGGCTATTGAACTCAAACTTCCAATCCGCCTCCCTTCAAACTTTGTCGGCCACTCATTTACTTTGTTTTTCTGTAAGTCTCACAAGTTTGGATTCTTAAGTGGAATCACACAGTGTTTGTCTTTCTGTGACTGGCTTATTTCACTTACAAATTACGTCCTCATGATGCAGCCATATTTCACCATGTGACTGAATTTATTTCTTTTTCAAAGCCAATTGATAATTCGTTGTTTATATAGATCATATTTTCTGTGTATAAATATTCATCAACAGACATTTGTGTTATTTTTTCCACTTGCTTATTGAGAATACTACTACAAATATCTTTCTGAGATCCTGCTTTTAATTCTTTGGAATACACTCAAAAGTAGCATTGCTGAGTGACATGGTTATTCTGTTTATTTATGATGGAGAAACCATCATATGATGTTTCATATCAATTGCACCATTTTCCTTTTTTTTTTCCTTTGGTACCGGTGATTGAACTCATAACCTCGTGCCTGCCAGGCAGGCGCTTACACCGCAGAGCTATATCCCCAGCCTTATTTTTTGAGACAGGGTCTCACTATGCAGTTCAGGCTGAACTTGAACTCACTTTGTAGCCCAGGCTGGACTCGAACTCACAAGGCCTGCCTGCCTCACCTTCCTGAGTGCTGGGATTAAAGGTGTGCACCACCACGCCCAGCTGACCATTTTACATTCTCACCAATAGTGAGAAAAGAGTTCCCAAGTGCTTCAGATCTTTAACAACGTTTTTTGTTTTGTTTCATTTTGTTTTGTTTTGTCGTTTTTTAGCAGTATTCATTCTAATGGATGTGAGATGATGTCTCCAGGTGCTTTTGTGATTGCTTGACTTTTTTGTTTGTTTGTTTATTTTTACAGTACTGAGAACTGAACACAGGGCCTTTGCACTAAACTATATACTCATTCATTTATTTTAATTTTTAAATTTTGAGATAGAGTCTAGATTGCTAGATCACTCAAACTTTTAATCCTCCTGCCTCAGCCTCCCAGAGTGCTTCAATTATAATCATTAATGTGATTTTTAATTGCTATTTCATAACTAATGAGCATTTAAGCACCTTAACATACAATTGTGAGCCATGTATATATTCACTGGACAAAGGTCTGTTTCAGTCTCTTGGCTATTTTTAAATTGGACTGTTTGGCTTCATTGCAATTCAGTTATAAAAACTCTCTATATATTCTGAATATTAAGTTCTATCAGAAACTTGATTTGCAAACATGTCTTCCCATTCTGTAGATTGTCTTTTCACTGTGTTGCTTCTGTCTTTCATGTAGTGATGTTTTCAGTTTTCATGAAGTCTAATTCATGTAGTTTTTTCCTTTTTCTCCTTCTTGGTATGTGCTTTTGGTGTCATATTCAAGACAATGATAAAGTCAATAAATGGAGGTTTTTCTCCTGTTTTTCTTCTAGCAGTTTTGTAGTTCTGAGTCTTACATTTATGTCTTTTATCTACTTTGAGTTAACTTTTGCATTTGCTAGTGTTAATGTTGCGTTTCTTTCTTTTGTATGTGGACAAAAGTTTAGTCTTCCCAACAACATGCATATGTTAAAGAGATTATACTATACTCATTGTGTGGTCTTGGCTTCTTTGTCAAAGACTATTTGACTATTTTTAGAGGGTTTATTTCTGGACTCTCTGTTCAGTTCCATCTAACCGTATATCTGTCATCATGTCAGTATTCCACTGTTTTGATTACTGTGATTTTTTAACATGTTACTGTATTTTTGTAATATATATTTAAATTAGTAACTTCCACATTTTCTATAATTAGTCTATCCCTTTTATTTTATTAACAGCTTTTGCATAGATAATTCATATAATATAAGATTTATAAAACGTTTGACTCAGTTGTTTTTAGTATACACACAGAATGATGAAAATAGTCACTATCAAATGTTAGTCCATTTGAAGTAGTTTAGAAGCAAACCCACGATGACCAGCAACTGTTACTCCTCTCACCCTCAGCCTGTGCTTCTCTGTGTTCCCACATTGGTCATTTATTTTCTGTCTCCATAGATTCACCTACCCTGCAAATTTCATACGAATGAGCTCATTCAATATGCCTTCTTTAAATTGGCACAACATTTTAAAGACACACCAACGTGGTAACATGGATCAGTATTTCAGTCCTTTTCATTGTAACTCATACGCAATTATATTCTTAATCTTCTGTTTATATGCTTATCAGGGGATGTGCTTTTTAATTGTGTCTGCATTTTGACGGTTAAAAATATTTCCATTGAATTATTTTTAATACGAGAATTAAAATGGACTTCTTAAACTACACATGTAGTGGATAAAGTACTGATGCTTAACTTTTAAATTAAGCTTAATATTTCAGTCAAAATTTATAAATATATGAGTATATAACTACAATGCCTCTTTTAAAAAGTAGTATATGTTTAAAATACATTATGACTACTTCGTCAAAGGGAATACATATCACATCTTGATTATTTTTACTTCCCCTTCCCTCCTCTGACTCCTATTTCCCCCATACCCAAACCAACATTTACACAAAGTCTGTCTCCCTGTTTACTATCACATATCTTTTTATTTTCCTCTTGAAATTATTTATGATTTGGGTTTATCACATAAGAAAAACCATGTGGCTTCTGTCTGATTTATTTAATATAGAATTATGGACTCGAGGTGCATCTATTTTCCTACCAATAACTCAAATTTATCTTCCTTTATGGCTATGTAGTACTGCCTTGTGTATACATACCATATTTCTTTATCCATTCATCTGTTCATGGCTGCTTCTAAGATTTAGCTACCTTGAGTTGTGCTGTTGTATTAAAATATAATGTTAATATTAACTGTTATTGTTGATTTCAACCATGAACTTCAATTACAATGAACTAGATTAGTGTTTCTGCCAAAAATTGTTATACATAGGGGCTAAAAAAATAAAATGAACACTATATGAAGAAACATTCTTCATAGATTCTATCCCCAAATTTCTTCCTCTTTGCTTTGAGGATTCATGTATGTCTTAGTTAATTTTCTTTCACTGTTGAGACAAAATACCTGATGGCCAAAGTTAAGAGTGGAAAGGTTTATTTAGCTCACACTTGGCAGAGGTTTCAGTTCACAATCGACAGGCACCAAGGCAGGCTGGCACATGATGGAGGAGCATCCATTCATGGCTGGGGAAGACAGCAAAAGCTGTAAGAGAGGAGGGGAGAGCAGGCCTCTTTCCATCCTCTATATCGTATGGAAGGTACCCACTGTAGGGCAAGTGTAGCACTCACACCCTTAATTCCAGCACTGAACCATGAATCAATCACAGACTGTAGATCCAGTCACCTCTGAGAAACCCAGCCTTCGTGACTGCATGAGGCTTTGAGGGGGCATTCAGACACAAGCCATACCAATGCATAACTCAAGACTTTCTGGAGAAAAGGATAATAAAAAGAGAGCCAGGGGGCATTTTTGTAAGTCACTCTCTCACATGACTATGAAGCCTGCAATGCCCTAAATCTGTAAAGCAAAGTAGCAGGCTAGAAACTCGGGAGAAATTTCATTACAGATCTATGCCAGAATTCCTTCTGGTCCTTGAAACCTCAGTTGTTTCTAAAGCTCTCAACTGATTAGGTGAGAACTACCCTCCTTAGGTTATAAAGTCAAATAATTGTAGAAAAAATTATATCTACATAATACCTTGACTCCAAAATCTAGATTCAGTTATGATGTAAAAACTGGCCATCATAGCTTATCGAAGTACCATCAAAATCAATACTCGTCCTTAATTTTTTTTTGATACTTGGAATCGAACTCAGGACCTTGCTCTTGCCAGGCAGGCACTGTGCCAATGAGCTATGTCCCAGGTCCCTGTTCTTAATTTTGATTCATTTAAACAAGAATCACAAATGACCTGTGAAATTCAGACATATGTCCTTGTAATTAACTTTTTATTCTGAATTCATTTGGTAGCAAATATAATATTCAATGTATTCTACATGATGAAAACATTCTTTAATAATATTTTTAAAATCAAAAGAATCCAAGCCCTAATTTATCTTTATTGGTCATGTTTGCTTTAATTAAATGCAACTATTATGTCCTGCTCCCTAACTTTTTTTACATTTGGTCATATGCTTTGTTTTTCCTTAGTACTTCTATGCACATAACTACTTTTCATGAAGACCTATGTTGAGGTGGTTTATGAAATAGCATTTAGGAATGGTATTTGCAAGGAGAAAAGAAATTTACAACTTAACATTAGAGGAGAAAGGGAATTTATTTTCCATTTCATCCACCTCTCTCTGGTGAATTTTTCCTCTTGACTGATACATGTGGATGTCAATAGTGAGTGAAAAGGAGTGTAAATGTTCTCTAGGTAGAGACTCTCCTTCTAAATCATGAACTCTAGAGAGTTTTCCTTGAGTTATAGCTAAGATTCGGGGGGAAAATTTCACCCAAGAGATTTTTTCCCTTACTTTCTGAATGCAGAGAAACAGTCACAATATTATTAAGAAAAGTTTATAATCCTGAAGAATTTTTTTCTATGAATATGTCAATGTTATGCTATTTCCAGTTCTGTGAATACATTTATCTTATAAATGTGTTACTAATCAAATGAAAAATCAGCATGATAGAATAAGTTTTCAGCAAGTTAATTGAAATAGAATCCTGGCTATGGTTCCAAATGTAATTTTGAACTGTTCATTATATAAATAGTTTTTTAAGAGAATTTTTTCTTCAAGTATCTTACATAAACCTCAAATTTCTGGCAAAACTAATTTCTAAGTTCTAAAAGTAACCTTCAAATCTTATAATACTATGAAATTTCCTTGATAAAAGAATTTGCCTCAAAATTATTGCTGTTCCTAAAAGATTTTCATTTTTGTCCGAATGAAAATTTCTATCCCTAATCATATGAGTATCAATTGTTTTCTCTCACCAGTTAATGCTTACATGTCTTTATTTGTCAATCTGAACAACCCCCTTGAAGGTAACGATATACAATGTTACAACCACTATAAAATTCCAATCATCTCATTTCTAAACCTATAATGTTACAGTATCGGATATGTTGTTGTTGTTTGTTGATCCCTTTAGTTTTTTGTTTCTCTTCTTTATGACCATTCTTTTATTCTTTATGGGTTTCATTCTGAACTATCTTGCTTGATTATATTAGACCTGATGATATGGGCAGTTATTTTAACGATAACAAGAGGTATTCTAAGGGGAAAGGAGGAAGGTAGGAAGGGAAAAGGAAAAAGACATAAATTTATAAATAGGTATATATAGGACAGTTAAAATGACTATATTACTAAATGCATTAGCTATTGAAAAAGAAAAGTTAATGCTCATGTTTTGATGAATTTTGCATGTCTATATCTGTCAATCTGAACAACTCCTATGAAGGTAACGATATGCAATATTGTAACTACTGCCAAATTTCAACCATCTTATTGTGTAAACCCACAATGTCATTGTATCACATTTGTTGTTGTTTGTTGGTCTTTTTTGCTTTTTTTTCTGTCTTCTGTGTCCATTTTCTCTTAAATAAAAGAAAGAAAATTTCTATCCCTATAATGCAAAGTACTTTAATAAGACATAAGTTTATGATAGATAATATGAATCACAACATTATTAAAATCCATTCCCAATGAATTCTTTAAACATAAAATTAAAAAATAATTTAAAATATAATTCAAATTTGCTTGGTTTTGGCTTGAGAAACCATCTTTTGTGGAATAAAAAAATTATAAGATAAGAAATTATAATTTCAGAGATCATAGAAACATTTGTGGCAGCATTAAAATGGGCTTTAATATATATACCCTTTTGTGTGGTGTTAAAAGTCTGATATCAGTATGGATAAATCAATAGGATCATAAATAAAAATATCGAATTTCTAAGTAGCTTAAAATATTAATATAGATAATAGGTAATAAAATTTCAAATTCTATAACAAAAAAGAAAGCATTTTAATAAAACTGAGAAATTTTTAGAAATTTGATCCTGATGTCAAACAATAAAGCATCAGTAAATTATTTTACCTCAAGTGATTTACAAATGACACTAATCCATTTTTCTCATTTATTTATCAATGTCCTTCAAGTAGTGTAACAAAACATTGAAAGTAAGCTTAACAGTCTTTGGCAGAACAATTTCACTGTCTTTGTTTTGGACTTTATATTCTTGTAGAATGATAATTATCAATTTCCTACTTCCATAATGACCAATGTAGTAGAAAAGAAACAAAACAAGAAAAACAGCAATAACATTAACAGATACCAAAAACTGCATCCCAAATATCTTTCTCCTCTGAGCTGATGTGAACTGTAGGTATCATTATATTTTAATATCTCCCAAAACATTGATTTTAGATATTGTTTTAGATCCAGTATACATTTATAAGATCTTCAACCAATAGTGATAATAGCTCTTTCTTTGAATCTCTTTTATAAATGCTCTATACATCTAGAATTAAAATAGCATGACATTTTGGAACTTTATCATTTTGTTGATCATACTTGAGAGGTCTAACGTTTTGCCATTAAGCATGTTTCTTGATTTGTTATGAAGTGTGTATTTTACAGTGGTAAAGCCAGTTTCTTGTATTTAAAAATGGTCTTTTATACATTTTAAGTGGAGGAAATAATAATGGAACTGATCTCTTACTAATATTTAAGTGGGATGTGAACAGCAACTTTTTGATAAAGTTCCTTACACACAGCTCTTAATAATATATGTAAGAAACAATATAATGTATTCCATAACATTATTTGGACTCAACTAATGTTTTACCTTAGAATATATGACTTTATTATTTCTTCAGTCAATTTTATCACATATCTGTCATAACATTTTATTTCTTTTTACTAGTATATAAAAATGAGTATTTTCCTTTCACTAACATATGCTTAAGTGTGCTAAATCAGTGGTTTTTAGGGTGAACTATTCCAGATTGTTTTAATAATATATAGTAATTAACAATTGTGCTTAAATCTGCAGATACATATAGATAATGTGATTAATAAGCAATCCAAAAGGAAATATATATTATTCAAATAATACAAAATTTTAAATATAAAATAGCTCAAAGTATATACTGATGAAATAATATTTCAATCAAAATTCAGTGTGCATTAGTGATATGCAAAACATAATCATGAAGTAGACCAGCAGCTTACAAATGAATTTAATGATCCAAAATCTTAAAAATGGTATAAAGTACTTAACCAGTAATACGTAGCAATCAATGTCCTATTTCAACTGTGACATGTGAATAAATTACTTGCAATTCCTATCTTTACAAGAAAACTAAACAATCTGAGAAAGAATTACTTATCTTGAATCTATCAACAAACAAGTTACACAGTACATCATTATTCCTAAATCTGGAATTCGGGTAAATCTAGAGAATTACATATGAGATTTTCTTGTCCAAAGCAGAAAGTACTAGAGCCATAAACTGTAAGAAAACAAAAGGTAAACAAACCATTGGAGGATGGCTATAGAATCACCTGACATTTAGGTATTCTTTGTGTCTCAGTCTCACATAGACCTTCAAAATTCATGGGTTCCTGGTATTCTCCAGAATCTCCATGAAGCTCTCACACTTAAAAAGCCAAGAAATTCCCTGATTCTGAAGATGCAGGGAAAAAGTAGTTAATGTGAAATATACCTAGAACCCACACTAAAGGCCTATTCACCAAGGTAAAAGGACTACCAGAACCTTTTCCCACCTTGGGCAAGGGTATTGTCTTCTGGAGCCTTGTAACTTTCCGTACCAGACAGAAGGGTGAGACACTAGTAAACACTTCAAAAGCTCCATGAAGAGTGCACAGTCTCTTTTCAAAAGACTGAAATTTAGTCACAAGATTTTAAAACCTTAACCCAAATCATACCATACTGTTGTATAAAAACAATGGATTGCAGGTTTTTAAAAAATTAATTAATTAATTAATAAAGAGTTGTAGACACAAAAATCTATGAAAAGAGGAGTTTCTGGAAAACCCAAAGATCAGAGAAGGGGAAAAATCAAGATCACTGTTGGAATTTAAAGAGTCAGAATATATAGCTACAGCTAACATTGAGTAAGCCTAACTCATAGTTATATTAACTGATTACCTACACTAAAGATTTATTTATTTCATTTTCTGATATTGAATGAATCATGTCCAGCTTAAACAAAAATGATGGAACAAGGAAAAAGTAGTCTGTAGGATTTTTGTCATGAAAGGATGTTAGATTTTCTCAAACGAATTTTGTGCATTATTGAGATGATCATGTGATTTTTGTGTTTGTCTCTGTTAATATGGTGTATTACATTTATTGACTTACATATGTTGAACCATCCCAGCATCCCTGTGATAAATACTGCTAGGTCATGGTGTCCTTGATAATGTGTTGGATCTTGTTTGCCAGTATTTTACTGAGGATTTCTCTATTTATGTTATTAGGATGATTGGCCTATATTTCTCTTTTTCGGTTGGATCCTTCTCTGGTGTTTGGTATCAGGGTAATGTTTACTTCCAGGTATAGCTTTGCTGAGGCTCCATCTCACTCCAGAAAGAATGGGTATTACCAAGAAATCAACCAATAACAAATGCTGCCAGGGCTGTAGAGAAAAGAAAACTTTTTCACTGTTGTTGAGTGTGAGACTGGTGCAACCACTGTGAAAATAAACTTGGAGATTCCTCAAAAAACTAAAAACAGAGGTTGCGTTTTACTCAGCTATTCCACTTCTTGGTATCTTTCCACTTCTTGGTATCTTCCTGAGGAACTGAAAGCATCATACACAGCCATATATCTGTACCCATGTGTACAGTAGCACAGTTTGGAATAGCTAAAGCTTTGCAACAGCCCAAATGCCCATCAACTGATGAATGGATAAAGATGATATGGGGATTTTTTTTTTTTTGTAAAATAGAGTGCAACTCAGCCATGAAAAAGTATAAATTTCAGACATTTCTAACTAAACCGATGCACCTTGAGACCATATTCTTAAGTGAAATAAATTAGACACACATGAATAAATATCACATTATTTCTCTAGTGTGAGAAATTGAAAGTGTAAATAAGTACCAAAATGTGCAATAGATATTGTGAAATAGGGAGAAAATGTTCACACAGGAAGGGGAACTAGAATGGGAGAGGGAGAAAGGATGGAAGACAAAAGCAGAACAATGAGAAGAGAAGAAAAATGGAAACAAAACTTTTGTAAAGAAAGAGGGAAAGAGGACTCGAAGTGAAAAAGTGAATAGAAAAAATAGAAGAATCAAGATATATCATGCATAGGTACAAATCCCCATGATGAATGTGATCATTATGTATGCCTAAAATAAACTTAATTAATTTTTTAAAGTTAATTTTCAACATCAAAGTCATGTCACGGCGTAACTTCAAAAATGACTAAAAATACTGATAACACCAACACTTGGACACTCATAATATTCTAGAGGAGGTTAAATGACTACTATATCTTTGGAAAAACTTGTTACAATATTGGTGATGCTTATATTATACACAATTTATGATCAAGCAATTCTCTTCAAAGAATAAATAAATATACGCATTAAATGTACATGAGAAAGTTTATAGCATCTATATATTTCACAGTCCTAAATTGGAAACAATTCAAACGTCTACCACTATTATGGTAATTAAAATAAACAAAATTGGATATTCTAGTAGCTTGGGTGAATCTCCCAATTATAATGCTATCTGAAAATCATCAAGTAATTGAGCAATTTAGGTGTTCCTAAATACAGTATTTTTGTTCTATATCATATCAAAATAGTTTCCAAATTTTTGCTTCAGAAATTCCTTTTGAATAATTAAAATAGTTTAAAATTTTTTATATGTAATTTATCATTGGTATTTATCAGAAAACCAACTTTACCACTTTTATAATTGTAAAAACATGTTGTTAAAATTTAAAAATACTCAAGTTTGAATAATATTACAATACAAAACTTTCAAAATACTCACTTCTAAAATTAGTACCTTACTCTGAAGAAGTATATCCTTATGATCACAATAATAGCATAATATGCATTTGTAAAACACCAGCACAAATACATGGCCTAAAAGAAGCACAATTTATTTAACTTTCTGATGGTACTGGGAAAATGTGAAAATTATTTAAGGGAATATTGTGAAGTATCACCCAGAATTAGTGTTTTCTTTGAATGTATTATCTGATAATATCCAAATAATTAAGAGAAAACTCTTCATTACTGGGTTAATTTTAAAAAGCACATGTGAAGAATTTTTATTATTTAACCACTAATTTTGCTTCATTGGATTACAAATGATTTCAGTTGCTACTTTAGAGGAGTTTATAGGCTAGCCATTCAGGCAATGAAAATATTTTATGTAATTGTTGGTTTGTTGATTACAGTGAAAAAAATTTACAGTAGTTTCTCACTTGGTGATCCAGAGTTATTGTGTTTGTAGTATCAATAGCTTTTAAATATTTTTTCTTTCTGTATTTGGATTGTCAGTAGTTGATATTACTGAGTTTTGCCAGATTTTATGTTAGGCACTTAAATTGCCACATTTCAATGACACTCAATGTAGGCAAATTGCACTTGTGTTTCAGAGTATAAGAAAACACACAAACAAACAGTGATTTGAATAAGGTAATGCAGGTACAGAGCTGATGTATCAGATTTAAGATATCATCCTAGATGAACATCATGATTAAACTTTCAACTCTCTACCCTGCTGCACCATGATCTAATTCAGAGGCAGTAGTTAAGGACGGGCCCAGTTTCTTTACTATGTGACCAAGATAAAATTTCAGAAAAGTCAAAGCACAACTTTTGGTCAATATTCATGATTAAATTTCTCATTTACAAATATACGGTAATTGTATATATTAGGTATTATTTCTAGGTGGGTTGTTGAACCCTCAAACAAATCCTTGAACAAAAGAACTATTGACCCTGTTTTACTTATAGGAACCTAAATTGTGAATCATTCATAACTTGCCCCATATGCAAGTTGCAGAGCTGGATTTCAGGTCCAGAGTATCAACTTAATTGTGTATTTCTGTCACCCTCAAAAAAATGTTAAAGAGAAAAATATAAAAGTGGAAAAGGAGTAGCAGGTGAGGTGTAATAACATAAGTAAAATGTCCATAAGAAAGTCTTGGAAAACTCAAAGGAAGTAGACTGTGTTGTAGCATTAAGGAAATACAGAGTGTGAATGGGTTAACAGGAAGGCAGGCAGGGAACACAAGGCACAGCGGTGCTCAGCAGGGCAGAAGGGCCTAGGGAGACAGTGATGGTCACTTGAACTCAGAAGAGTAAGTAGAAGAGACGGGGGAAAGATAGGGAGCTTCAAACCATACAGCACCACACATTTTAGATATAAAATTTGTACTTTACTGATGTAAAATGATTAAAAATAATAATTTGATTGAAGTGATAAGATTTGGCTTTTAGAAATTTAGATGTAACTATGGTGACAATATAGTTAGGCCATAATTATCCTTGTTCATTTCATTGCAGCAAAAATGTTAGTTGGTAGTGTACCCTCCTGTTAAATATTCCTAATTAAGATAATATTATCTTTACTTGGACCAATGAATGGTTTTAGATTCATGGAATAAAATATTTTGATATTATTAATTAGTGGTGAGGGTCTAGGATTTTAAATTGGGAAGACTGGCTTAAGGCCAGCTTGTATTTTTTAATTATATTCAATTCTTAAATCAGAGTAATTTAATTATGTTCATAAGAAGCCATGTAAACAGATCTTAAATGTATCATTGAATCAAAACATAAATCATAAAAGAAATGCTTTCAATAAATTGCTGCATAAACAGAGTATATTTACTCTGAATTATTATAAAACTGTTAAAAGTACAAAAAGGTAAGCTCATGAATATTGACACAGAAAACAAAATAAAGCAATGAAGTCTTACTTTATTTCCTCTTTTGATGTGAGTAAGTATAAAACTACTAGGGCAAGACATACAATTCATTGAAAAAGGGGCTAGAATCAGGTTTGTGAACAAATTAAGGAGAATTCTACTCACTGATCACTCAAGACAGCTTGAGCATACTTGTGTTTGTATGCACAGGAAGTAGTAGAGAGATTTAAGAAATCACATGAATAGGAGTAATAAAATTTGGAATTTCATTTGCATGATGAGTAATAGCATAGGTGAATTCAGAAAAGGTTCTAAATTCTGAACTTAATTTGAGAAATTAATTATCTCATTTCAGAAGTATTAATGTCAGAAATAATATGACACTGAATGTAATGCACTGTATTGTTTTGTATTCTTCATTTGATGCCTGAAAGACCTGCCATGAATTGCCCTGTCTATCCACTTCATTCTTTTAGACTGGTATTTACTTAGTGCATTCAGCAGTAGCACAATGTGTTATGGCTATTCATTTGTTCCTCATTAGTTAGTGAGCTTGAAGATTTTATTCAAATTTATAAGATATAAATAAAATCTTTGTCTACTATTACATTCTACATAGATAGTGAAGTGCAATGACAGCTTTACATGCTACTTTTTAACTAATATTTTAATCACTTCTAGATGCATATGCTTAATTCTATTTCCATGTAATATTGTGGTATTACAGTGATATGACAGAATTCATAAACCAGTATTATGATTTATGTTGGTATTTTGCTATTAATTACTGTTCAATGGAGGACAAGTCTTACTTATGAATCACATAGCACCTGGTATGTAAGAGATAGCAAAAGACAGAGTCCTTATTGAATTTAATGCAGAGTCATATGTAATGCTTGACAAAAGGATTAACAGAAATAAAGTAATTGTCTGTGTTTCCTAATTTCATTTAACAATTTTGTATAAGGGCATCATCTAATGTTTGTTACCTGATATTCTCTAATGAGTTGTTTTATGAAGCAAGTTTGTGGACTCTAGTATTTGCTTTTAGAATTGAATCTTGGGGGAGAAGTTAAGTTGGTAAACTGAGAAAAGTGAAACTATATAGAAAATTCAAAAATATTTGCAATCTTGTTCCACTAAATGAAGGACTTTACAGCAAATTAGCTGACTTAGTTTCATCAGTTAATTTATTTTTGAATTATAAAGTCATTAGACCTATAACTTACAGGAAGATGTCAAAGTGGTAAACAGCAATGAAAGATCTTCTCTAAGATTTGTTGTCCATATGCTAAAATGTAGCAATGTGAGGAATAGAAGATAGAAGCAAGTGGGTTCCTGAGACCCAGCAAGCATTTAAAATGAGAAATGAAGCCCACAGAGAGAGTGAAAAGAGAGACTTCAACAAAGAAGAAGGAGGTTGCAAGCAGCACTTTCTCCCTGAGCCCTGGCACACTGCTTGGGAGGAATATCTCAAATATGCAGACACACAGTGACTACTGCAGGCCCAGAGGCCTCCACAGAGAAATACACTAGTGGAATGAGCAGTGGATATGGCACACTACAGTGGCTGATGAGTTATTCAGGTTCAGACATCCCCCAGGAGAGAGGCACTGACCAATAACCATCTTGAAGAGGGCCAGCTGAGCTTGTAACTCACATCAGCTGTAGGCTAGACACATCTAGCACCTCCCAGTGTCAGAGTTAGGTGTGACTGAGTTAAAGTCAATATGAAGTCAAAGAGCCAAATTCAAGTCTTCAGGCAGCACATGGATAGTCATACACTGAACAAATTAGGCTCCGGTCTCACAGTTAGAAACAAGCCTGAACTTCAATGGAACTAAAAGTGCAGGTTTGATTGATTATCCACTACCTCATTGTTAATTTACAGATGGCTTTCTGGGATTAATCTAGATTCTGTCTGCTCACTTTGTCTACCAATGACAAAAGACACACACATTGAAGTGGACATTTCTTTTAATTTCTTCTTTTTACCCCTTGTCTTTGTCTTTGTTTTGTTTTATTTTGTTTTTTCTTGATTATTTTTTCTTATTTTATATGAGTGTGAACATTGTTCCTATTTTTTTATTGTTCTTATTGTTCTGTTCTGTTTTTGTTTTTGTATCTTCCTTCTCTTTCTTTCCTGTCTTCTTCACAAGTTTCCCAAAGTTGGTATAATCTTTCTTTATCCTCCACCCTTGTTTCTAACCTTTTCCAATTTTTCTACTTCTCTATTTTTCCTGCAATCCCCTTTCAATCTTTCCTCTAAGAGCAAAATTGCCATACTGATGGCAAAATCGTTGTATACAATTTTATGGTTTGTTTTAGATTTTGTTATATAACCACAAACTGAGTCCAGAAGTTTAAGGTGACAAATTAACAGTTACCACAATTTGTCATTTTCTAGG
>RJWM01029681.1:0-24216 GCA_004363535.1 Dasyprocta punctata | reverse complement strand
GTAGCAAAGAAAAGCTGCTCAACTCCTAACAGCCAAGAAACAAAGAAAGAGCAAGAGAAAGAGAGAAAGATCAAGAGGCCGGGGACAAGAGTATACCTTTCTAGGTTCTCACTCTGGTGATGGACTTTCTCAAATCAGGCCCCACCTCCTGAGCTACTGGAGATCAATCCACCAATGAGGTTAGAGCCCTCATGATCTGGTCACCTCCCAAATGCCCATGAACCTTTGGGGACTTTTCTGAGTCAAACCATCGCATGTATACATACACATGAAGTGGGGAGCTAGCAGATATCTCTACTGAATATATATCCCAATCACATGCAGAACTTTAGTAACTAACTCAGTCCAACCTCCTCCCCCAGAGAGAGTGATTCAGTGGGGCAGGGTGGGGCCCAGCCCTGGGGGAAAGAGTAAGAGCAGTGATGTGGGAAACAGAAGCCAGGAATTATCAGACAATCAAGGGAAGCTGAGTCACCACCAAAGGTCCTGTGTAACTGGGAGGAAAGCGCTCACGCCACAGCAGGCCCATGAGACTCCATCCACAGCAGCCGAGAGCATTCAGAATCCCACTGTCCCTGGCTCCCCAGCTCAGCGTCCAATTCCATCAGCCTCCCTTCTGTCCCCCTAACCTGCCAAGGTGGCTCCTGTCCCGGGGCTTGCCGCATGGACTCCCTTCCTGAGATGCTCTTCTTTGACGCAGAGCTGTCTCATTATTTAACACTCGGTTCAAATGCCACGTATCTGGGGATATCCTGTTGGGCCCCCAGAATCCTGAATCACCATCTCATGCAGGAGTTGTTGCGCTGATCCTTGGAAAACAAAGAGCGAGATGTCGTTATTCGCCATAGAAAACAAAGGGGTGTGTGCTCAATGGGGAGTGCCCTGTTTCAGGTAACTTGATAAGCGTGACAAGCCCCTCTTCCCCTGCTCACAAACCTCTCACATGCTCTGTATTTTGCTGCAGTCCCTGCCATTCGCTAGGGCACCCCTTACTCTGCTGTCTGGATTTCCCATGCGCCTGGACCCTGTGTGCAAGCATTTGAGATTCTAATATTAGTCATCGAAACTGTTAAGGGTTTGGAGCAGGTTTTCAGCAAGGGAATGTCAGGACCCCTTTTGCTATTACAGAAGACACAGATATGTAAATGCAATTCTAGGCGCCGAGTGATATTTCTTCAGTCACACACTATTTATTGAGCACTTTCTATGTGCATGACCATAAGTATTAGGCAGGAGTCTAGGTGCTGAGATGACGAGGAGGGAGCTGGCCCTGGAATGCACAGAGATTCCTTTACTCACCTTAAGATCCCACATGGGGCTTCCTGATTAAGCTTACTAAGGAATACAGTGTTTCAGGCAGAAGCAATCAATCTACGAACTGTGCAGGAAATTGCAAGGGAGAATATTCTAAAAGGGGAAGTAGGACCTGTGATTCCGAACAACGGATTCAGGAGTCGGACACAGCCCTTAGAAATATTTTGTTTCTTGATATTTTGTTTTTATTGACTCCAGTAATTTTTGAAAAACATTTGGGAAATGGTCAGCAATTCAAAATTGGAAAATTGCACATAACATAAAAATTTTTAACTAATTTTTTAAATGGATGAAATTTGGTCACAGAGGCCCTGTGTTTGTAGACGTCAGCTTTCAGCTACTTCTGGTCCCTGCAGGTTGCCACAGTCTCTGTCTCTCCCTGTTGTCTCCGGCTTCTCTCATTCACAGTCCTCCCAGACCTTGACCTGTCATCCTTTTGATACCTGTTTTGGGAACAAAAAAGAGAGCAGAGACCAGATTCCCGGGCTCTTGAGGGCTTTTTTATTTTTATCTTAAAAGCAGTGACAATCCACTGAAGCATTTGAAAGAGGGGAGCAAGTGGATTTTTGTGACTTGAAAAATAACTCTAATTCACAGCAAAAGATGCAAGCTGGACTGTTCATAGTAGTCATATTTTTAAGAGCTCCTAAACAGCTGAGGCTGGTGGTACGCACCTATAATTCCAAATGCCCATTGTTAGTAGATTGGGGAAGTAATTATAATATAGTTCCACAAAGAATTTTATTTATTTTTGTTTCGTTTTGTTTTTACTCAAGATAAGGCCTTGGTAGATAACCCAGGCTGGCTTTGAACTCACAGAAGTCTTCCTGCCTCAGCTTACCAAGTGCTGGAATTACAGTCTTGCCTCACCATGCCTGGCCCACACGATGAATTTTAAACTGAGTTTTGTTTTTGTGTTTTTGTTTCAAATATAAAACTACGCACACTAACACAGATGATCTCTGAGAAAGCAAGACACAAGAGAGTGTAAACCTTAAAATTTCACTGAGGTAGAGTATGAAGACGAGGAAAACGAATTTATGGTGTTAGAAATCCAGACACTGCAGCCCCTGGAGAGGGGGAAAGGAGGCGACTGTTTGGTTGCTCACGAACACCGGTTACACAATGTATTTAGTGTGTGACAATTCAATTCAGCAAGATGGGTTCTGCAATCTGTGCCCTTTTCTGCATTTATTTATTTATTTTTTTTGTTTTTGTTTTGGAGAATCTACCTTTTGGTATTTTAAAAATGATGCTGGCTGCCCTGAGGTGGTGGTTTGCAAACTTCAACGAATGCAGTTTGGAGATGCTAATGGTGAGAGAGAAAGCCCGCAACTTGACCTGCAGAAACAGCGAGGTGGCAGGGGGGCTGAGATAGATGGGGGGGCAGAAAAGACACCCAGGAGCAACCCCAGGTGCTGGAGACTGAAACGCATGTTGGAAGGCAAAAGGAGAATCTTTCCTCTCACCCTGGTAGAATTGGGTGTGAATAGCGGAAAACCATACAGACGTCTTCATCCACCTAGGCAGGGGTTCAAAGGAACAAAAGAGGGAAAGGAAGGGCAAGATGTGCTGATGAAATATTTATTTGTCTAAAAAAATATAATAAGCATATGATTAAAAGAACAAGTCCGTGCCCTGGAAAGTCAGCCTCCCTAATTCCCGCACGGAATGGCAGAACATCGTGCTTCCGACTCCCCATCTGCTTTGCAATCTGGCCGTCTCCCGCCCCTCCCCACTGACCCCCTCTCCCCTCCCAATATCTTTATCAAGTTCTTGTTGAAACATGGGCAGGAAAAGTCTTTCCAGCAGTGAAAGCTTTAACTTGTCGCCTGGTGTTCTTCTCGGATTTCTAAGGCGCGGAGGCCTGGAGAATATGTTTCCAATATCCTCTCGTCTCTCTCTGTTAGCGTTTGTCTCTCGTCTACACCAACCGGGTTCTGACCCCTGGCGTCTCTTGGGGGCCAGAGGTTCGGAGCCCGGGTCAGGCTTGTCAGAAAGGGAGCAGCCACGGCCTCCTGGAACAGCCTACATCCCCCGGCTCCTTTAATACATTTAACCTGGAAGACGCATCGCTCCGGCTAAGATTAGATTACAGGGTGGGCGAAGGTGGCCTAACAAATGGCAAATAGCGGGGTGGGGGTGCTGAGCTAATCTCTGTTGACACACATCTAATGCACGGCCCGTGTTGAAGGCAGCAGGTCCCGTCTGCAGCTGGGTTCGCCTCGGTGAGGGGAGCGGGAGGTGAGGCCCAGGCAAAGCCACCGGGTCGCCTGTCTCTTTCAATCTGAGAGCGCCTGGGGTGTGCGCGTCATGACTTAAAGGTCTCCTGGTACCGGCTAAATGTCCCAGCTCCCTGTGGGCAATGAGGTCGATTTCATCTTTTCTCCCAGCCAGCGTTTGATGAAAGGGATTGTCTAAAACGCTCGCCTCCCTAGAAGCCAGCGAACAACGTCCTGTATTCGCTCAGCATACTTGGTCTGACTCCCAGAGTGTGCAGGGTTCTTCTAGAGTTGCATCATGCAGCAATTCTTTGTTCTCAGTGGAAAACAAACAGAAAGGGTGCACGCTCAGCTCTAATGCCCCGGACAGCCTCAGACTCCCCAAGCTCTGGCTTCCTTAGCTGGAGTCCTTCTGTCTCCTGACATCTACTCTAGGACCCAGGAGGTATTAGATATTCAATAAATATTTGCAGAATGAGAGAAACTGGAGAATAAACACAACCCCACAGGCCCACAGGCACAATGCGATTGAGTGGACTGTTTATGCAGATATGCTGTGTTTTGTGGCAAGAAGTTTGGCCATGCTTATACCTCCCCTGCTCCTCTCCCGTTAGTTAATATGTGAGATCCCAAGATATAAGCCTTCAAGGATTTGGTTTAGTGCCTGAACCTTTGTAAGGGGCATAATAAATGTTTGACAGATAATTATCAAATAGTTTCATCGAATGGGTGAATGAATGAATGCAAAAGTTTCTTGGGCCAGTATTCTGGGAAGGCAGGCCATTTAACTATTTAGCAGTTCGGTTTATCATTGTATTCCCCTGCTGCCCTTTCAATGATATCAGCTCTTCTGCTTTTTTGAAAATTCATAGAACTCTTACTCAACTTGTACCGTGTGCTGAGGCTGTGTAGACAATAATCTACCTTGGTTTCCACCTTGAGTGAATTTGAGCAAGTCCTAAGGCCTCTCTAGGCCTCCACTTACTTATCTGTAACCTCAGAAAAATATTAACAGCTACCTAATAAACTTGTCTTAAGGTTTAAATGATTTTGTGTGTATCAAGTGTTAACATCAGTAGTGGGCTCATTCATAGCTGTTCTTGGTATTCATAATATTGATGTTTA
Source organism: Dasyprocta punctata (assembly GCA_004363535.1). Taxonomy (NCBI): domain Eukaryota; kingdom Metazoa; phylum Chordata; class Mammalia; order Rodentia; family Dasyproctidae; genus Dasyprocta; species Dasyprocta punctata. The sequence goes on along the minus strand of RJWM01029681.1, from coordinate 19,555 downwards.
AAAAATGAATTGAGAGCATAAACTCCAAACAATATTAGAAAAAAAAAAAAGAAATCGAGGTAGAAGAACTATTTTGTACTACTTTTTTGCAGTGTGATTGACACTCCAAAACTTGCATATATTTAGCATCTACATTTTGATGAGTTTGGAGATAAGAACACACCCACAAAACGGTCACCATAGTGTGTGACATAAACACATTAGTCACCTCCAAATATTTTCCCTCCCACCCTTTGATTTTTTTTCTCTTTGTTTCTATTTTTTTTTCTGGTTATGAGAAAGATAACCAGTTGGGTATAGAGGTGCACATCTGTAATTCTAGCACTTGGGAGGCTGAGGCAGGATTGCCATGAGTTTGAAGCCAGCCTGGGCTACACAGTGAGTTCAAGGGCAGCCTGTGCTACATAGTGAGACCCAGTCTCAAAATAAATAAATAAACATAAAAAATACATTTAACCTAAGATCTACCTTCTTAGCAAGCTCACGTACCCATGTGTGTGTGCCTGTGTGTGTGTGTGTGTGTGTGTGTGTGCATGGTGGGTGCTCCTGGGGATCGAACTCTGGGGCTTCACACTGAGCTATATCCCCAGACCTTCTTATGTTTTTAAATTTTGAGACAAGGTCTCACATGTTGCTAAATTGCCCAGGCTGGGCTCTCATTTGCAGTCCCTCCGCCTCTGCCTCCCAGAGTTCTGGGATTACAGGGTGCACTTCCAACTCAGCTAGCACACTTTTTAGCACACAACACAGTACTGTGAACCATGCACACGACTCCTAACCGAAACTGTGACTAGCACCTCCTCACTTCCCCATCCCTTTAGCCCTGAGCAACCACCACCGGGTTACACCCCGCTCCTACACAGTGGACTCTCAGGGTTATGGGTCACATGGCATTTGGCTTTCGGCATCTAGATGATTTCACATAGCCTAATGTCTTCCAACTTTGTCCATGTTGCTGCAAACAATGAGATATGTTTTTTTTGGAGGTAGAATACTTTCCAGTGTATGGCTACACGGTGCTACCTTCTCTTTGTCCATCCATCCATCAATGGGCACGAGTTGTCTCCCTTTCTTAGGTGTAGAAATAATGCTGCATTATGCCGGGCGTGGTGGCGCACGCCTTTAATCCCAGCACTCAGGAGGCTGAGGTAGGTGGAGCATTGTGAGTTTGAGGCCCGCTTGGGCTACAATGCCAGCGCAAGGCTGACCTGAGCTACATAGTGCGACCCTGCCTCGAAAAACTAGGGCCGAGAGTTTGGTTCAGTGGCGTAAGCACCTGTCTAGCAGGCATGAAGCTGTGAGTTCGATCCCCGGTGGCACAAAAAAAAAAAATAAATAAATAAATAAAATAAAATAAAATTAAATTAAAAAAAGAAATAATGCTGCATTAAACATAGGCATATAGATACACATGACTTCTTGATTTTGGTTCCTTTGGATATATACCCAGAAATGAAGTTGACAGGTCACATGCTATTTCTACTATTTACAGTGGTAATACCCATTTCTACTCCCAGCAGCAGTGTACCAAGCAGTGTTCCTTCTCTCCATGACCTCATCAACACCTTTTACCTTTTTATTTGGGTATCAAAGCCACCCTAACAGATGTGAAGTGCCCTCTCAGTGTGGGTTGGATCTGCACCTTTCTGCCAGTGAGCGCCATGTCGTAGACCTGGGGCCATTTTTCAGAGCAATGTCTGTTCCAGTTGGTGGTTTTACTGTTGAGTTTAGGAGTTGTCTATGTATTTTGGATATTATCAGATACACGGTGTGCATGAGGACTATTTTTAAACTGAGGGGTAAACCAGATAAATACAACCACACAGAGGGAGACACAAGCACGCACAAACATACACACACACACACACACACACGAACACATACACACACAGACATATGCACACATGCTTAGTTTACATGTTAATAAAATAACCAATATTTTGAGGAGCACAATTTACCAGATTGACTAAGAAGCAGAAGGTTAGATTCAAATGTCAAAGGGCAATATTTAAAGACATTATCTCCAAAACAGATTCTGGGAGCAGGTTTAATAGTCCATTTGTGTTGCTCTGCTTTTGTGGTACTAGAGATTGACCCTAGGGGCCTCCTCAGCACTTTTTTATTTTTTATTGAGACAGGGTCTCCCTAAGTCACCAAGTTGTCTGGGTGAAGCTCAAGCTGGTGATCCTCCCACCTCAATCGCCCAGAAATAGTCAGGTTTTGAAAGTGGGCAAAATTGGTGATCCTATGCCGTCTTTGCCACAGGACATAGACAAAAGTGAATTACTTTTTAGTTAATTCCTTGAAGTAATAACCCTGGCAATGCAACAGATAATTGAAGTGGTAATGAAAACACAGCTACAGACTAATGTCACCGAGAATTGTAAATGCAGAAATCCCCACTAATTAATTTGAGTATTGATTAAAAGAATAAACCTCCACATGTGAGGAGGACTAGTGCTAAGAGAAAATATAAAATAGTTCATTTATGCCCAAAGTAAAAATGTATAACAAGATTCATAAAAAGTACTTGAAAAATAATCAGCATGTACTTAGCAAAAATCCTTACAGAAAATTTGGAATATAGGAAATTTTTTTTAAAAAATCCTAGGTTCATTGACTTCAAAACCACATGCAGCGTGACACTATAGTAACTTGCTACAAGTGTTTTTAATTGCAATTCAAACAAGATAATGATGTTCACTGTCACTATTAATATTTAACATTTTTTCTGGGCAGTCTAGGCAATGCAAAGATTCATAAAACAAAACAAATAGACAAATACACATGAAAAGGAAGAAAAATGTCACTTGCAGATGATAAAGTATTCTATCTAGGAAACACAGAGGAAACCACTGAAAAAATTTCAAAACCCAATAAAAAGTCCTGTAATATTGCCAAATATCAAGTGAAACCCTCACAAATCAATAGCTTTCTTAAACAGGAATGAATGGTGGCTTGACAATGAAAAGACTCAGTTTCAAAAGCAACAATTTTCATTAAATGCTTAGGGGGAAAAAAACCTTCATGTAAAATATATAATTCCCACAAGCAAAATGTTCCTACGCCTGCCTAAAAGGCACACAAAAAAGCCTTTGTTTACTAAAGAGAGCCAGCATTGTTGGGATGTCATTGTTCCCCAATTGTTTAGATGTCGTGCAATTCTACAACAAAATGCCAGGGATTATTTTTGTGAGGTGCGAGCTCAGGGAGGGAGCGGATGCCAAAACCATTTTCAAGTTCACTTGGATGACTAAATACATGAGATTAGCCAAGAATTTCTTCCCAAAGGTGAAAGTACTTGCCTTCCTGAATAATAACGTAATCTAGTTATAATAAGTAAATGGGGTGCATTCGAGGGAGAATGGACCAAATGGGCTGGCAGGAGTAGAAGGAGGATGGCAGAAATATAGACTTTCTTCTGTGATTTATTATGTGATGAAGGTGGCTATGAAGATGAGATAAAGAAGTTATTCAAAAACAGGTTTGAGGATCTAGGGCTTTTGGTGGATCCTCAAATTTAAAGGCCACCTTTGCCCTTACTCGCTCCTCATTGACCTCTGTTCTATCTTTTCCAGAATCTCCATCATCAAACTGTCTTCTTTAGGGATTTTCAGGGATACAGGAAGAAAGATAAGAGAGAGAAGAAGGAGAAGGGGAGTGAGCAAGGTTCTAACCTCATTTTCTTTTCTCCCCTGACTCCAAGTCATTGGAGGCCATAGGTGCTCAGGTTGCTAAAAATCGCTTGGGTCACAACAACTTTTTCTCAGGAGCGGCCCGGTATCAAGGAAAGATGCTGGGAGTGATGGTGACAGGTCCAGCGAGGCCACTGTGTAGCTGTAGATGCCAGCCAGTGTACGAGGCAACCTGAGGTCCACCCTGACCTTTGCTGCTTTGGCGATGGGAACTGAACCAAGCACAGGACCCCGCCTGCATTTCTCCAGGTGTGAAAAGAGAGGAAAGATACCAGATGTAGCTGTACTAAAACGATTCAATATGCTGCCGCCTCCTTCTAACTGCTCTGCACCCCGGTCTCTAAAAAATGAAGACACTATTTGCATTTACCTCGCAGAAGATGCTATGAGAAATAAATGGTTTAAAACAGCAGAGGTCCTAGGAAAGTTTCAAAACATGCTAGGTGCCCACTGTACACTAGCAATTATTTGTATTGCAATCAACGACAGCCTTGTGCTAAATATTCAGTTGGTAATAGGTATACTGTGTTTACTGTTACTCTTCTTGTTGGTATCCATTATATTATTTAATATTTACTATTGTTACTTCTAATGGACTTTTAAGAAACAACAAAACGATCCTCTTGCTGAGCTGATTTCTCTGTTGCTTTAAAGACAGCGTTTCGAGTTCCATTGGCAGCCAGTGTAGACAGAAACTTCCAGGGGTCGCTTCTCTCTCTTCGGTCAGCTTCCCACCCACACAACACTGAGCTTCAAAATGCCGTATAAAGATGTCTTCATGCATGGTCAGCTTGAGTTTTCAGGGTGTTCGGCCAAGAATTAGCTCTAATGTCTGAGCCAAGTTGCCCGCGGTTCACAGGTCAGCAGTTGAAGCTGGAGGCACCAAGCGCTGAGATCTGCTGTCCTAGAAATGACCAGGAAGGCCACATTAGCTCTCGGGAAGGTGACGCACAGTGGCCATCGCCTCCTGCACTCCCTGTCCTCACCCTGCCAAATGACATGATCTGTTCTTCTAAGCATTTGGGATCAATGCTTCCCACACCACTGAAGCTTCTTGCCTTAGGGCACTTACTTTCGCCTGACCCAATGATTCAATATTGCTTTGTCATTACTGTGTTTTGTTTGGTTTCTTGTGTTGTTTTATTGCTAGCAGTGCTGGGCCAGTACTTGGGATGGAACCCAGGGCCTCCCCAGGCTAGACAAATCACCTCTGAGTTACACTTGTAGCCCCTTCTTAATTTTATTTAGAGACAGAATCTCACTAAGGTCCCCCAGGATGGACTCCAATTTATGAACTTTCTGTTTCAGCCTCCTGAGTAGCCAAGGTACGTGTGTGCATGGCCATCTCAGCTAGAATGACTTCTATATTTGTGAGTATTGGAGCTTTTTTCTTTTCTTTTCTTTTCTTTCTTTCTTTCTCCTTCATTTTGAATAATTCTAGTGACAGATAGCTTAGCATCTTCGGAGAGAATCTGTTCCATTGTTGCAACCCAGGGAAATAGTTCCTTTTTCTCAAACCAAATTCTATTTTCCTTCAATTTGCACTGACACTTGCTAATTCTTGCTTTTGGCTCTAAGTGGAGTGAGCCAGCTACCTGCTTGACAATCTGTCTCTCCAACATCTGATGGCTGCTAGGTCATGCAGGAGCCTCCCCGTCATGGGAGACAGAGGTATTTTCATGAGCGTATGGAGGAGAAGCTGGTTGTCCGAGGGCAAGAACACGCACAAGTCAGAGGATAAGGGAGTCTCAGAGGCTGAACTCCAACCTGGGACATGGCCTTGGATCTCACAGCAAAAGCCAAAGAGGATGGATTCTCCATTCATTATCATGAGTGGACTTTGTCAGCTTAACTCTTCCTGATGTCACCAAAACCAGCTGTTAAGCTTTGTATCAAGAGTGTCCCCCGGAGGCCCCATGCGCTCATCGGCAGGGCTTTTGGAAAGTAAATAGGTCATGGGGATGATACGCTGGCTTACTGTTAGGTGGGGTCTGGTCAGAAAAAGTAGGTCACTGGGGGCGTGACCTGGAAGGGTGTATCTACTTCTCTGGCTCCTCTTTTGTTTCTCTACTTCCTGTGCCCCATGATGTGAGCTGTTTTCTTCTACCAGACCCTTCCACCACCACGTCCCTCCTGCCAGAGAGCCAACAGGCTATGGACTGGACACATAAGCCAACATGGGCTGCTCTGCCTTTAGTTTGTGGATGCTGGTTACTGCATCTCACCATGAAAATGACTAAGACAGTGACCCAAAAACTCACTAAAAGCATTCAAATGACAAAATTAAAAAAGATCCAGAAAGGAAGGAAGGACAAAGGAGAGGGGCAGAAGAAGAGAGAAACTCCAGGAAGTAGCCACTGAAGAAGGAAGGAGAGAGGGACGAGGCCAGGATGCCAGCGATCCAATCGAATCAGGAAAGGACAGATAGCCTTCACCTTCTGGCCTCTGAATGTCACCAGTTTCCAAGAGAACCAAGACTTCTTTTCTGAAGAAGTCAATGAGAAGTTATTGAACCTGAAATGGATGAATATTTTGAATACATGGATGTTATTTCCCTCTGCTGAGTTGCTTCATGTTCAGTCTATGCACTGAACTTCCAAGTTAAGGAAATCTTTGAACAACCTAGAATTACACAGAAAATGTGAAAAGGTTCAGTGATATTCATGTTTATTCTTCAATTCTTATTTGTACCTTATCACACTCCCTCGATGGAGGAATATTGGATAGGATAGAGCTAGCCCAGAGTTTGGAAGAATATTCTGTAGATCTCAGACTTGGGTAAGTCACTCACCAGTTGAAGGATTTTTGCAACTGATTTCGTCTTTGTAGGAGCAGCACATGAGCTAGGGTGACTTATAGAAGTCACTGTGAGTCGCCACGCAGCCACTCGTCCTCCTCCTCACCCCAGCAGGGGCGCCTTGCTCCGCATGTGCTGTATATTAGGTGTGGTCAAAGAACACAATGAATATTTAAATTTTCAAAAATGTCTTACAGTAAAAAACACATTGTCCTTTATCCCCCTCAGTGCACTCCCTTTCCATCTAAACAAACCCATTCCATCATTCTTGCCACCTTCCGAGGCAGTCCTGGAAGTCCTAGTCGTGCTGTCTTGACTGTCTCGATTAGAAAGATTTACCTTTCAAGGCCGTTTTGACTTTGGGGACAAGCCGGAAGTCACACGGTGTCCGATACAGTGAATAAAATGGTTGAGAACAGACCGTCTTGTTTTCATTGAACAACAATTATGATAAATGTTTGATCAACAAGGGGTCATCATAAAATACGGAGAATATTTAAATCAAAAAAGTGTATTATAATAAAAGACACATTGCTCTTAATCCCTCTCAAAATATTCTCCCTTGCTTCCAACACACTTATCCCATCTCTCTTGGCAGTGTGTGTTTTACTGTATTAAGGTTTTTAATTTAAATAGTCATCGTATCTTTCAATCACCCCTTGCGTGTGTATGTGGGTCTAGAGTCAGGCCATGACTGGTTGAAGTGGGACACTGGAGACCCTCTCTCTTTGGGATTTGAAAGGGCATTCAGAGATGCCGGCTACTGACTACTGGTTGATTAAACCAAGCAGATGGAGACAGGAGAGGTGTAGGATAGCCAAGTTTACCTTGTAGATATGGGGCAGGAAAAACCACAATCTTAAGAGTGCAGGGAAGACTAGAGAAGATGTAATGGGAAGATTAAAGAGGTCATATGGGGGAGGGGGAGGAGGCAGAGAGAAAGGGGGAGAGGGAGAGATGCAAGAAGCAAGAAAGTGGGGAGAGAGAGAGAGAGAGAAAGAGAGAGAGAGACAGAGAGAGAGAAAGAGCACATAGAAGAAAGATCTGCAAAGATAATATGCCAAAACAGCAAGTTATCCTGGCTGGTTCAATTGAATGCTTGCTTATTTCTCTGCATTGTCTGCACATATTAATTTTCCAATCAGCAAAAATGATGAATCTATTTCCATTTGGGGAGAATTTCCTTTAAGCGGGATGCATCTGGGGACACAAGAGCTTGCCCCACGCGAAGCCCGAGGGAGGGACGGAGCCAGCACTCAGGTCTTTGTAGTAAATATCTCCAGACCACACTAAATCCAATCTTCTCATTTGGGGTTATTTGCTTTCCGGACGGCAAGGCTGTGATGGATCCCAGATCCGGCACTCGTGGCATCTCAATCAGCTGTGTTTAGATGCTGCTGTGACACAAGATTATGACGTTTTGATGGGATTAGGAGATAGCTTTGCTTTAATCTATAAAGCCCTGTATGCTTTGGGATCTGATTACCCTCGCAATTCACTTCCTCGGCCCCAGCAATTAAGATTAACCAGCATGCTCCTGTTAATGATCCCCACATTGAAAGCTCAGGAAATCAGAAATGGGTGGTTTTGTTTTGAGCTGGAATTTTTTTTTCCTGGTTTTGTTTCCCCTTTTCCTTCCTGCTGTGGGCTCTGGACTCTCTCTGAGGCTCCTGTCTGCAGACTCTCGTGGGCTGTTTGATTCATTCCCTTCCCTGCTTTCTGACGCAGTATTCTTTGAGATGGTTCCTTCTGTTTGACTTAATCATGTGTACTGTGCGTAGTGCTGTTTATCCCAGCAGTGGTATGTGGATTTTTAAATCCACCAAGACGTGACAGAGCTTAGACCTGCCAAGATTTTCATGCATCTCCTTCTGCCTAAGGATGCTTGGTTGGGCCACCATGACCACACTGAGTCCCAGGTCTTATGTCCCAGAGAGATCTGCTCCCAGAATCCTTAAGCTGCAGAAATGTATGATCTGTGGTCAAAAAATATTGTTAAGGGTGCTCGCATTCTTATTTCCATTTAAATATACTTGCATGAAAATGAACAAAAGCTAATGGCAAAGGATACTGGTGTGGTCAGTATCAATAGCTTCCAGCAGGGCTGGACCTGTGGGAAGCCTTCACAGGAAACAGGAAGGAGGGAGAAGAGAGGTGGCAGGTAGGGAGCCTCCTGGCTTCAAGTGGGGCTGGGATCGGCAATGACTAAGTTTCTCTACTCTGGTCATACGTCCTGTCTGAATGTCCCATACTTCTCCAGGCCTGCAGTAGATGGTTGCTCTTGGGGTTATTTCTCAGGCCAAGGTGTTTCATTAACCATGTTGGATCGTTTAATTCTGCCCACAGTCTTGCAAATGCCACTTTAATTCCATGTTCTTCTTTCTTCACGTGGAGCAAGTCTCAGTCTCCTGAAGGACTTGTGATTCCAGCATCATGGCAAACTACGCAGTTTCTGCAGGCAGGGCGCTGTCAGACTCAGAGCCTCCATCCCCAGCTTGGTCCCAGAGCTTAGTAAATGATGTCACACTCCTGAGCCTTTGTCACTTCTTCTATAAAGCAAGCAGAAGAATAGAACCCAGCTGATAGGCTTGGCCTGCTGGCTATGTGGGGGAAAGCATGGCTGCGGGGAACACATAGCAGCTAGTGAAAGTCAGGCCGCCCCACTGGCTCATGTAACCCACTGACTTCTTACGTGGGCCTATCCCTCATTGCTTGAGGCTTCCGTCCCTGCTTTAGGACTTTCTCCAGCTGACTGACTGTGGCCTGTTGGTAGGATTTGGTGGGATTTAGTAGTATATGGCGGCAAAAAGAGACTATAAGACGACAGGCCATGCAGAAGGTGGGTCGGTTTGCTAACTCTCTGCAAACACAAACAGAACCCGGCAGCGACATGATAGCATTTCTTCATGGGACTTCCCCTTCCAAAACTTGAGCCACAGACCTCTGCCTGTTACTGTACTTAGCACTTTTTAAAAACAGGTTGTGTTCTGCATTTGCATTCAATCTACTATCTTCATTAAATTGCAAGGTAATGTGGCCAAGGTTTGTCCTTTTCTGAATATCCAGTGCTTAGGGAAGTTCTTAGACACTCAAACAAGATCCCCGTAAAGTCTATTAAGAGAATGAGTGAGTGAGTGAGTGAAAGAATGGAAGAGATACTATGAATCTCTTCAAGAAGAGATGCTGTGGAAGCGTCACCAAAGATGTGGGACTTAATAGGGGCCTTAACAATGGCCATAGAATTTGAGCATGGCGCTGCATATCTATAATCCCAGTACTCTGGGAGGCTGAGGCAGGAGGATTGCAACTTTGAGCCCAACCTGGTCTATTTAGCAACTTAGCAAGACTCTCTCTTAAAAAAAATTAGAAAGGGCTGGGTTGTATTTCAGCACAAAGGCCCTGAGATCGGTTGCCCAATACCAGGTTGGGGAGGGGAGATGACTAGAGTGTAAAGCAGGAAGAAAGTAAAGGGGCATTCCTGACAGGGAACATGCAAGGAGTGATAGGGAGAACTGTGTGGGCTCTGAGTAGCACAAGGATGCTGGGTGTTACGGTGCACAGACATGTGACCATTCTGCATTACTTAGGCCAATGCTAGTTGCTGTAACAAATAAGCCCTTGAAGCTCAGTGGCTCACACCAGTGTCGTGTATTTCCAGCTGACATGAAGTCCAAAACTACTACTAATCAACAGGCAGACACTTTCAGGAGGTGATTCTGGAACTGGATTCCTTCTATCTGTGATTCTCCCATCATCTAAGATCACAGAGAAGGAAAGGGCATGGCAGGTGCTATCTATGGACTACACAGTAGACACTGCAACCATCTGTGTGGTCACCACGGAGGGAGGGTTTCCTCCCACGCCTAGGGAATGGCAAACTCTTCAGGTGCTCAATTCTTTACAATAAAATGGTACACTCATTGCATAGAAGCTATGAATATTCATCTGGGTTCTTTACACCATCTCTAGATGACTTATAATACCTACTACAATGTAAAGACCAGGAAAATAGTTTAATACTATATTGTATAGGCAATAACAGTAATGGGAGCAAAGTATGTGCTTGGTATAAATACAATGTTTAAAAAAAATTGGAGGGCCGGGCATTTAGCTCAGTGGCACAGCACCTACTTGGTAAGCATGAGATCCTGAATTCAATTCCTGGTATCAAAAGAGATGACTAAGAAAATTTCTGCTACACATATGCAGAACCTGTATGTACATAAATTGAGTCACATGACCCCATCTCACGAAATGGAGACTGGGAAATGTAGTCCAGATGGGAGAAGAGTGGGGAAAAGAAATGGATGTGACCAGGAGTTGAGCCAGTGGGTCACAGGTTGCTATGGCTGGGAGAGGTCCCAGGGAGACTTGTGACCATGCTCTCTGGTTCATGATGAGAAATCTATGGGCCAGTGAGGGTTGCCCAGGGAACGGACCACAGGCATTCATTGCCTGAGCCCCAAGAAGGTAGAGTCAGCCTCAAGGACTAACCAGGAAGCTGGGATTTTACGTCTTCCATATCTTAGCCATTCAAAGAGCCCGACCTCCCTATGAACAGAGGATGTTTCCCTAAGGAGACCCATGAGGATATGGAAAGCACATCGGGGGAGAGGAGGAGTCCCAGGCACATCTCAAGTCTTAGGGGAATTTCCGGTGCATCATCTTTGCTCCAGAAAACAACTTTTTGCGAAACCAGGTGTTCCATTTTTAGTAATTCTTGATTCTCAGGTAAAAAGAACTGCTGGCCCAACCTCTTTGGTTGTAGTAGGCCAAGGAGAAAGGAGAAGGAATGGAGGAGGGAGGGAGGATGGAAGGGAAGAGGGAAGACAGGAAAAAGTGAAAGAAGGGCTGGAAGGGAAGAAGGGAGAGGGAGAAAGGGAAAGACGGAGACAGACAGGCAAGGAAGGAAAGATTGAAGGAAAGAGGGACGGAGGGAGAAAATGCTGTTTGTAAGAGATGATCAGAATTTGCAGAGCCAGAGTTGGTCTCACCGCTTTCTCAACTACTGATTACAAACCACCCAGCTTTCAGGGCAAGCGAGGTCTCTAGAGACTTGGAATTTTTAGTGCTGTAACTAGAAAAGCCACAGACAGGGACAAGTTGGTCAACATAGCTCTGGCATCCAGGAACCACAGCTTGGAAGTCCAGCTCTGTCACATAGCAAATCTGTGTCCTCCGACGAGATGCTGTGTCACTGTGAGCTTCCGTCTCCTCCTCTCTATCCAGGGTACAGAGAAGTAACCACTTGCGTGGCTTGGCAGGAGGAGCATGTGACCAGCCATCGCATAGCACATGCTCAGCTTCTCCGTGCTCGCTGAGTGAGACTCCTCATTTCAAGCAGAGCCCCTGAGAGCGCTGAGGTCCCCCTGGGGCTCTCTTTGAGCCGGGCTCACTCTGCACCCAGGTGCAGGGGAAACGGGCAGGTGGTGCCCAGATGCACGGGACAGGGCCTGCATGTGGCCCTGAGAGGCCTGTGAGCGGGGGTCAGGTGATGAGAGGGGCAGCCGCCCGCCCAGGAGCGTCTGATCCCCACGCTCACCATCAGGACTGGAGAGGCAGGGGGTGTGCGTGACGCGGTAAGCAGGCCCTAAGGAGCATTTATTCCAGAGCTTTCAAAGTTCACCCCTTCCTCCTACAGGAACCAAACTTTAATAAGCAGAGCTGGGGAGTGAAAGAGAAAGAAACCAGACTAGCAGAGCATCCCCCTTTAAACAGGTCACATTGTGTTCAGAAGTAGGCTTTGAAATTGTGCATGTGTAACCACAGCAGAGAGAGTTTGGGCCCCTTCTGTTCCGGCCCCAGGGTGATCAGGAGAAAAAAAAAAAGAGAGAGAGAGAGAAAGAACAAATGAAAGAGAAGAAGAAGAAGAAAGAGAAACTAAAAGGAAAGGAGAGGCCTGGGAGAGATACAGGATGAAGAAGTAAAGCAGCGAGGTCACAGTCTTCCTAGTTGTGGAGGACGGTGAAGGTCACTGGTGTGTTTCCCAGGGCTGCCCTCGTCCTCAGAGCCACCTCCACTTCTGGAGCTGAGGCCACAGAGGCTCCAAGAGGCTAAGTAACTGGTCTAACGATGCACCCCACAGCTGGTAAGTCAGGATTTGGACCCAGTTGGATTTCTAATAAGGTCACAAGTGTGATGATTGACTTTGCCATCTAGCAGGATATAAAGGTTAAGGGAGAAGATAGAAAAGGTATAGAAATGCAGGGGAAAGGCCAACATGTACAGCATAAAGCAAGATTCCTCAAAGCTGGCATTTTAGCCGGGGGATTCTTGGTTTGAAAAGCCGTCTTCTACATCACAGGATGTTTAGCAGCATGGTTGGCTCTACCCACTACAGACCAGTAGCACCTTCACCCCTCAGTCCTGACAACCAACAGTCCCCTGACCTTGACAAATGTCTCCTGGGGCCAAAGTCACCTGCTGCGTTGCAGAAGCACTGACATGGAGGGGGTCATAAAAATAGTAATAACTATGAATTGCAAGTCAACTAGATGCCCCATAGTAGCATTTGATCTTATTTAATATCACTCAATATCTCATTTACTCTCCCACAAGAACCATCTGGGGTAGGCATTTTATAGATGAGGATATAAGAATCAGAGAGTTTAAGTAGCACACTCAAGTTTACACAGCTAATACAGGACAGAGCTGGGATTCTAACCCACGTCTGTATATACTACTCCTTTCCCTTTCCTGCCAGAGAAGGAAATAAAAGACGGGAAGTGGGTGATCCACGGAGCACCACAATGTAAGATAGGAAGTAAAAGCCAGGGGTGGTAGTACACACCTGTAATCCCAGCACTCTGAGAGCTGAAGCAGGAGGTTTGCAAGTTTGAGCCCAGCCTGGGCAACTTAGTAACTTTGTGAGACCCTGTCTCAGCATCGGTTTTATGAAAAGGTCTGGGGATGTAACTTGGTGTAAAGATCATGGGTTCAAGCCTCAGTACAAAAAAAAAAAGTAAAGACAGGTAGACTGAGGCACCACTTGGCCTGGTGGTCTTGTGCTACTGGAGGGACAAAGTCTCTTTAAGCTGCCGCATCCCTAGCAGCGGCTTGTCCTCACCTCCGCTCCCTAACCCTTCGCTTCCTGTTCAAATGTCCTGCACCGGAGGACTCCACCCAACTCTCTCCCTCTCTCATATCTCATAGGGAGAGGTGGTATTTTCCAAAAGCTGTGTGATTTATGGGGAAAAGCCACTCGCCCTGACCATCTATCTCTCTTCACAGGGACACATATGTTGGGGAACATCTATCCCAGAAAACGACTCACATTTATTTTCTGCCGGGAGCCCATGGCCTGGGGAATTTAAGCAATGCCCCTAAGTTACAAACAAGGAGGGGGCCATTCCTCTGGGAACATTTTCCCCAGCCTGAGCCTCGCTATAAATCACTCTGCATCTATCGAGGCGCCGTAAACTGCAGACGTGTGGGACCTGCAAGGTGAGCACCCCCGCTCGCCGACAAGAGAGAAGGCCACTTTGACCAAGAACTTGGGGGAAGGGCCCTTGGAACTCACCCTGACCTCTCTGCTTCCGACAGCCTTGCGCTGGACTTTCATGCCCGGTACCTCGAGAACAGGAAGCAAATTTCTCTTTTTTTTTTTTTCTTTTTTGCAATCACCCCACCCCACCTTTCCAACCCCTGCAAAAAAAGTGAGCTGGCATTTGTTCTTAATCTTGCAGGGGGTGAAGGTTCCCTTTGAAAATCTGATGAAAGCTACAGACTCCACCCTTCGTTAAATAAATGATTGTTTACTTGTGTTAAAGTCTTGGAAAATGGTCATGACTGGTTTATGGTGGTTTTTCTGGGAAGATAAAGGGCTTTTTCCTCCTGTCATATAAAAAGACATTTTTAATGTATTGACTTTTTTTTTAAAAAAAAAAAATGTTTACTGATGTATAACATGCATACCAAAAAGTGCACCAATCCTGAGTTCAGTTTAATGAATTTTCACAAGCTGAACAAACCGGTGTAACCTGCATGCAGATCAGGAAAGAATCCTCGAATCTGGAAGCTCCCAAATCTTACAGACCTCTCTGTAGACACCTACCACGGACAGCCAGGGTCTGCTTTGCTTGGTTTTGTTCCTTATCCAAATGGAACCACGGAGCGTGGCTCTTTTGAATGTAACTCCTTTCATTCAGTGATGTCACTCAATATTATCTATATCATTGTGCATCATTGCAGTTTGTATAATCTTATCAGCATAGTTTTTCAGCATGCAAATACGCCACAATTTATTTCCATTCTCCAGTTGCAAAGCATTGGGAATAGACCCATGTTTACAAAATCGTGCTGAGATCGTGTCCTTTCGAATGGAAATCTGCACCTTCTCCGTGTGTTTTAGTCCCAACTTACTGTAAGATTACACAGTGAATTCTTATTGTGAAGCAGGCAGTATTTCAAGAGGAAAATGAGCAGAAAATCCTCTTGGCTTTCTTTTCTTCTCCCTCCAATCCATCTGACTCAGCTCCATGGCTCTTGCTTTGCCCCTTCGAGAACTTCCCCACACAAACATAAGCAACGTTCAACTACATGCTTTTTAATTTTGTTTTTACATGAATGCAATCATTCTGCAATTTTTTCCACTTATCAATATGTCCCTCGAATCCCTCTGTAGATTGCTCTCATTACTTTAAACTGCTGAATGTTCTTTCCTGGCACAGACTCAGTGATTTATTTAGCCCGTCTCCTAATGACAGGCATTCAGGCTGTCTCCACTTTGCTGCTGCTGCAAACAGGGTGGCAGCGAGCATCCTTTTATGTGGCCCTTTATGAGCATTTGCAAGTGTTTCTCTCGGAGAGCAGCGGGGAGGTGGAATTGCTGGGTGGACGCATTTGCCTCTGAGTGATTTTTACGAGGTAGGATGGATTGTTCAAGCCAGCAAAAATTCTGGGTAAAGCCTGAAACTTACATGAAGGTATTGGACAGAATGATGGAAATTTACTCAGGGTTTGGAAGACAAGACAGATACTTGGAATTGGGGAGAACAGATGGGGAAGCTCGTTTAGACTTCACTTAGTGACACTTCTCCAGCACTTGGGTCCCTCGGGATGCTGATACTTTCCAGAAATTCCATCCGGGAAGGATCTCCTGGCAGCCTGTGGTACTACTGGTTGAAAGTGGGGTATCTGAGATGCCAGGGGACAACTGGAATAACTGGGACACTAACAGGGCAAGCGTTTATTGAGCACAACATACAGGTTGCCACCCACCGCGCGTGGATCGCCTAATTGAGTTACAACCATACTGCCATGAGAAAGGACTGTTTTCAGTACTGTTTTCCATCTGGGCAAACTGAGGCCCAAACAGTGCCCTGCCCGTGCCGCAGGTATCCACTGTGCTGAGTAATTGCTCGGGGATTAAGCCACAGAGCTAGCTTGATGTGGTTTGGGCCCATGGGAGCTCACTGGCTACTGACAGAGGCAGATAAACAAACCACGAGGGAATCAGGGCTGTGGAGGCCTCAGCACAGGCACCCCTGGGTGGATTCACATTCAAAGACTGCCACAGAGGACAAGCCAGGAGGACAAGGGGCCGGAAACTGACCTTACTAAGACCAAACCCCCCACTGTCTTTTTTTGTCCCTCCACACTATCTCAAATGCTAACTCCCCAGCCAGGGACAGGTGAATGGCTGAGCTGGTTACACTAACAGCGCGCAGCAAGGGCTAACTCCACGCCAGCTGCTCCCCGCATCGAGCCTTCCAGCAGGCCTTTGGGCAGAAACTGAGGCTCAGAGATGAAGTTAATAGGTTGCAGAATCGGGATTTGAACCTGAGTCTCTGTAATCCCAGAACCTTTGCCTCTGCCTTCCTGCCTTGCAGGCAGTCACCAGCCAACACTCTTCCAAACCGCGCCAGGGCTAAGTGGTGAGGATGTGCTCTGGCAATAGAATAAGCTGGGAGCAGAGGTCTGTAATGTGGAGCCCCAGCTTCCAGTCCCTCTCTTTTAACACTAAAAACACTTGGGTCCCAGCACATTGTCCTGTCCCCCACCTCAGACTGCTGTATCGCCACCTTCTTTCACCCGGACGCCTCCTGCTTTCTGATGCAGACTGATCATCACCGTGTTTAATTCTTACATTTCAAGTCCACTGACCAGGCAGTCGCGACTATCATCCCAGCACTAGGGACTGAATTCTGCACAGCTCCGACCGATCCAGCCAGGAGCTTATTCCAGATTGCCTGGCCCCCTCCTGAGGAAAGCCCGGCCTGGGTGCTGAGACAGAGCTAGGGGTGGGGTGGGAGGGGCCCCCTTCATTCCTGCCCTTTGGAGACCTCCGAGACTAAACAGTTTAGGCCACATCTTGCAGAAAATTGCTTTATCCTTTCACCTTTAAGTGGATTCAGGCACAATCAGTTGACTTGGGAGCGCGCGGAGGTCAGCGCGCACGCGCCGCCGGGTGGGGGCCGCGCGCTCCTGGGGTGGGACAGGCGGTAGAGACAATGCGTGAGATGTAAAAGCCAGGGCAGGCGGTTTGTAACCTCCCGCATCTGGAGCCAAATAGGAGAGGACATGGGAGGCGCTGCGGCTGGGGCTGGGGGAGTGAGGGGAGAATGAGGTCGGGGAGGAGGAGGCTTTCAAAGCTTGTGACTGTGACAAACCAGGCCGCCAGCCCCTCTCAGATGTCACAGGAGGAAGGAGGGGGATGGAAAGAGGAAGGGAGCAGGAGGAAGAGGTCAGGGCTCCAATCCCCGCGGCTGCAGGACACTCAAATGCTTGCAGATGGGATGTGAGGGCTACATCTGGCTGGCTGGGAGCGCAGCACAGTATCTGCTGGGTTTTCCAATAGTCCCAAAGTCTACCAGCACCAGGGAGCCTGAAACAGAGGAACACCCCACCCAGATTCCTGGTCCTAGCTGCCCTGCCCTGGGCATGACCTCATGAGCCCACTCCACTGCTGGGGGCCAGACTTGGTGCCTTGAACTTGCAGGCTGGGAGAAGATACCAAGGAGAGCTGCCGAACTCCAGACATATCCTGGCCCTGGACCTTCCCAAAATCCAACAGGAGGCGTTCCAACCCAGCCCGCACTGAGCAGGAGCCAGACACTGCCTCAGCCAGACAACTGCTTACCTACTGTTTTGGGGGGAAGCTCCAGATGTGTGTATGTTTACCAACTTTTTATGTTCCCAGTCTAGTGACCGTGGTCTAGTTTCCTCATTCAGCTCCTCCCATGCAAGTAGACAGCCTGTCTCCGCCTTTGCCATCGAGCCACATCTCCTTCCTCTCCATCTTCCTGGGGAAGTTTTCAAAGGGCCCTCCGGGGTGCTGAGGAGTCTGGAGACTAAACCTCCTCCAGCGTCATGTTGGTGACTTCAGATGTGAGAAGCAGGAGAGCCAGCTCGCCCAGGACCAGACCAGAAAGACAGTGGGCTTGGATGTGTTTGGGCATCCATAGACACAGAGTGCTTTTGCAAGCTCGCGTAGCCCCTCAGGTAGGCATCAAGGCTCAGTATATCCTTTTTGTCAAGGTGGACTCCCAAGATGGCGCTCCCCCGAGCACCGGCACCTCAGCCCAAGGTAGAAAGCATGCGCAGGCCCTTCAGTGGAATCACTTTGGTCAATCAAGAAGCCACATTTCCAGAGTCATTCGAGCCTCCACCTAATTCTCCTGGATTAGAAATGGTTCATATGCCACCCGTGCACTCAGCCAAAACATGAACAAAATCTATTTGAAGGGAACAAGGGGATGGTGTTGGCTGTGTGACCACAGATGTCCCTGTCACCTGCTCACCTCAGTCCTTTTCTTTTTGTGTGCTGATCTGCTGAGTGGTTTTGCCATTCACTCCACCACCCTAGCCAGACACTGAGGTCCACCTCACCTAACAACCAAATTTCCCTGGCCTCTCTCTCCCCTACCTCTTCCTTCCCCAGCCCCTGTTCTGCATGCCCATCTCTGGACCTCCAAAATCTACCAAGGGCTGGGTACACAGCAGGTACTCAATAAATGCCTTGTTTCACTATGGCCTTTCTATAATGCTACAGCTCAGGGACCAAAATAGTAAACTACAAGATTTCCACTGAGACACTCAAATGTCTGGACTGTGGTCATTATTTGAGAAGAGAAGTGTAGTTAAATGTCCAAGGGTTGGAGTCACAGAGCCTGGATTCAAATGGCTCCTCTGTGTCACTTTAGCTGTGGTGATCTGGGGAGTCCTGTGCATACCCTGCAAATCTCTAAGTTTTCTCACCCAAAATGAAAGTAATGATACTCCACATTTCCTAGGCTCCCTGTAATGGTTAAGTAAGGTTATGCATGTGACTATTTTGCTCAGTGTCTGGTACATGGGAGGCTATGAGAAAGTACCTGCTGTCACTGCTATCGTTTCCCAAATGGTCAAGTTTACGCTCAAGTCTGCATTAGGTCAGCCTGTTCTCAGGACCCCAGCCCACTTCCAGTCCTGAGCTTTCTGGATGCTTTTCCCCCACATCTCCAGCCTGAGGACCCAGGACACTCTGGATAATCTCCAGAGAGCCGCCAGCCTCACCCTGCACAGTGGAGCTCACACCCACTGCTCATCTATCTCAGGGGCCATGGGGTCTCCAAGACTGAAATTGATCTCTGTTGGTTTGGATGGCAACTCAGCAAGAGAGCTCCTGGCTGCTTCCTTTATATTTATTTCTGGCCAGATCAAAGGTCCCGTCAGCAACCTGTACTGATGTCTTGATTCCTGTTTTTCTTAGCTAAATATTTTTCCGGATGGTATTCACTCCAAATAAGCTACTGAAGGAATCTCTCTGGGGGGAACATAGAAAGAAAGAAAAAGAGCAAAGCCAGCCTGGACAGCTGGACAGGCAAAATTTAGTTATGTCTCGCTATAAATAAGTGTGCAGCTTTATCCAGAGCTCAATGACTGAGATCAACCACGGCTTCCCATGGTGGGAAACAGACAAACTTGGGGGTTATTTCTGGATTCCCAGTGGGATTTAGATAGCTCACAGGATGTGCAGTAAAGGCGGGACTCATAAAATACTAAAAGTGATAAAAAGCCTGAAGTCCAGAACCAGGCAATGTTACTGGCTTCTCTACTGACTGTGTCACCTTGGGAAAGTAAC
>RJWM01029680.1:0-14556 GCA_004363535.1 Dasyprocta punctata | reverse complement strand
GCGTCATCAGCTGCCTAAGACAGGCACAGGACTAACTGCTGTCCTGCATGCCCATGATAGGTAAGGCATGATTGGGTTCATATGGAGAGTCCTAGACTTAAGACAGGTGCTGTTCTCCCAGGGCCTGCCATACTCCTAGAGTAATAAAATAAAAGTGAGGAGATGTAGAGAGCAGTAAAGCTTCACAGCTGCTGCCCCACCTCTCTCGCCTGTGGGCATCCGGTGCATCAGCCTACATTTCCCATGATCCTCTCCAGCCTAACCCGGAAATGACACTCCTCGCAGGATGACAGCTTCTGCCCCCTCTTCTATAAGTGCCTTATACACTTTTCAATAAATGAGACTTGATTGGAATCCTTCATCTTGTCTCTGTTTCTCTCTCCTCCTGTCCCTGTTTCATTCCCATTCCCTGTCCAGGTACTACCCTGTGGATTGTGGCTTGCGGGCCACAGTTTTGCTTTGGGAGTACTATATCATTTCCATTGTTTTGTTGGGTTGGGTTTTATTTTATTTTGTTTTGTTTGATTATGTCCAATGCCAGGAGCAATTATTTCAAAGATAGCAAGAAATATTATGGTACCAATTTTGGATTTACTATTGACTTGTTTTGAAGTCCTTTATTGCAATCATTGTTTTGTTTTTATTCTATTCTGTTCTATTTTTACTATATCTGAAGTTATCTGCAGCTATTTTGAAGACATCAAGAGGCATTATGGTAATTATTGCTGTTTTCATAATGTTTTTGAAGTCCTGCATCTCTTACACTGGTTTGTTTTGATTGGTTTTATTCTGTCTTATCCTCTTTAAAATAAAATTTAAAAAGAGAAAGAAAAACAAGCTTAAAATCTTGTATTATATCTATTGTTGTTATGTTTAAAATATTTCATTTCAGTAATATTTTGAGTGCCTCCTACACATCATAATGAGGGAAATTATCATGGGTATTAAGGCTACACAATTAAATCATCTACGGTCACAAATTTTAAGATACATGACTAATGAGAGAGAGAAAGCATGAGTTTGAATGCAAACAAAATTGTGAAGTAAAAAGATAATTGTGAAATAATTCGACCTGAGCTCTAGGAAGGTGATGACAATGACATACTGTGTGCCAAGAGAACTGTTATGAATTTTTATACTAAAAATGTAGGCTGTATTAAGTCAATAAAATCATTCCTATTTTATTACTGAGAAAATTAAGCTAAAGAAGTCATACTATAAATGGAAGTATAAGTAAAGGGACACTGGAGTTCCAAATATTTCAATGTTTGCAGGGTCTTATTAATAATAGTTGACCACATTAGACAGAGATGTATGAGGTGATGGATGTACGTACTGAATATTGCTACTATGTGTTTAGTATAATAAGAGTAATTGACTTTTTGGTCTCATTTTATTTATAAATAGTGAGAAATTCTTACATTCTTATTGGAAACTAGAATTTGTTTTAATCAACCAATGAAGACTTCCTGTTTAAAATTCAACTACTCTCAAAAAGGTCATTAGAACAACTCTATTAAAGATTGTCTTCTCAATATTTTCTGTCATGTGACATTTATTTATCTTCATTATTCTTTCACTCTGAGACATATGTTTACTAGTATATCCTTAATCTCAAAATGTAATTTCTTCCTCTGAATTCTGTTTCCTCATGTGTCCCACATTCACCTCCAAAATTACCATTAGTTTCTGTTTCCTTCATTTCTTGATACTCTACCAAGTCTTCTGATATTGCTTTGGATATTACTTTTTCACTATTTTATGAAGCAATTACTTACTTTTACTTTTGCAAGATTAATAATCATATTTAATTGTATAATCTTGTTCTAATACACATAAATTACATCATGAACTAAAGTCCAAATATCATTTAAAATATTTGAGTAATTCAATATGTATTTTTATGTTCAAGTTTTTTGTCAACTAAATTTGAGCTAATAATTGATATTTATAAGTTTTTTAATATGAAATGAGATACTATTCATAAATCTATGCAGAGAATATTAGACTCTTGTTTTAAAAGTAGCTTCTAAAGACAACAAGTGCAGAATATTGATAGAACAAATTTATTGAGTAGTTTAAGTTAAATTCTGTGAATGAGACATCTTTCCTATAGTTCCTAGTAAAATTTAAAGGAAAAAAGAAAATATGGGAGAATTTTTCTATAAAATTTTAAGCATGTAATGATAAGATTTATATATTCAAAAATTGATAAATAAATGTATTATGACATCTAGAAATCACTGGAGAAAAATCTATCAATAAAAATAGTGTCCTTTTCACAGATTTTCCCCTAGCATCTTATTAGAAAAAATTAAAACAAGGATACTTCAAAGAATTTTACTCCACAGAGCTATAAATATGTCACTTAGATTTACCCAGTAATTTTACTATTATTGCTATATCACGTTTCCATATCTCTACTAATCTATATATCCAGCCATTAATGTGCATTATATTTTAAGAATTTTACAATTATATACTCCAAAGCACATGAGAATTATTAACTAAGGGCTGGGAATTTAGCTCAGTGGCACAAGTTCCTGCCTGGCAAGTGCAAGGCTACAAGTTCAATTCTTGGTACCAAAATAATAATAATAATAATAATAATAATTCTTAACTAGACAGTGATTACTAACATTTAAATACTGGTTTTAGTGATGTTCCACCTTTTGTGGTATATCAACCTGGCTTGAGTAAGCACTACCTAGCTAATTAGTAAAGTACAGCTCTGTGTGTATGTTAATGATTGAGATGTAGGCCATCACACTGGGGTAAGGAAGACCCACTCAAGATGTGGGTGACACCAACCAACAGTTGTATAGTCTGGAGAGAATGAAAAGAAAAAGAATAAAGGGTGTGCATTTTGAAAGACCTCCAATCTTTTCCATTGCCTTTGGACGTTAATCTCCAATTTCATTAGCCTTCCAACACACACTTACAGTGAGAACCAGAGTGAGCTTGCAGAAGTCCTATCTGTGGCTCTGCTGCACACTTACTCTTTCTTACCTTTGACTCCCTTGTTTTTGGTATGAGCAGTTACTGTGAGTTTTTCATCTCTGATCCTTTAAAGTCTGTCAAATAAATCCACTTTTACAATTTTGCATATACATTTGTATTGGCACTTCTTTCCTAGAGAACCTTAAATAACACGTATTTTGGTACCAGGGTATTTCTAGAACAACAGACTAATCAAGATTAATTTCTATGGTCTATTTATAAGTTCATAGAATTTACTAATTTGATAAAAACTAAAGTTTTCATGATGTCTCCTTTTGATAATGTAAAGAGTACTTATAACTTGTAGCATGATCTGTTTAAAGTAACACTCAGCATAGGTCCATTTCACTATCCTAATTCACAATTTATGAGATACATGGAATTTGGTGACTACACATACAATAATTTTGAACATTTTTGGATGTATAAGAAATATAATACTGCAGGCTTTCTGGTCTTAGCCTACATGGGCAAATTATTGAAAGAAAAAAATGAACTTCAGACACATAAACTGATCAGAATATTAACTGAAATAAATCAAACTTGTATAAGCATTTTTCCCACCACAGTGGTATGAAAATGAAAAGCAGTAATAGGAGGAACTTCAGAAGCTACATGAATAATTCAAGTAACTTAAATAATGTGTTCCTGAATAGCCAATTCATCAACAGAGAAAAGAAAATAAAAATGTAAAAGTGAAAAAAGGCAAATGAAAATGGAAACACAACACACCAAAATGTATGGGACAGCAGAGGCAGTAGTCAAAGGGCAATTAATAGCAATAAATGTCTACTCCAGAAAATATTGGCTTGTAATCTTCTTATCTTATAAAGTATAACATCTATTAGTATCTGATTTTGGTGTCAAAAATGTAAGTTTCAAAGAATATATTAAATAATAGCTTTTATTTAAGTATCTGGAAAATTATTTGCAGAAAACTAAATGCAGAATGAATAGTATTCAGCATTTAAAATTAGTGAAATTTACTATAAGAGGATTTTGGCTTAGCATGATTGTTTTTGTCAGTTTGATAACTTGTCTTTCTTCAAGGTGTTAGGCATTTTATTTAAATTTTTGTTAAATCTTTGTAACATTTCTCTTAAAATTCCCTTTTCATTCTTCTGCTTTCTACAGAACTGGTAGTATGACATTACTCCTTCATGTGAGTTTATGTCTTCTCTCCCTGTCCTCTCCTGAAATAGACAATTTACTTGCTGTTCTCTAAGAATCAGCATTTATTTCATTGGTATTTGTTAATTTTTATGTTTTCTATGTCAAGTGGATCTTTGAAATGATTTTCTTCTTTTTACAGTGGAATAGCCATTTATTTTTCTCTAATTATTTTCTAAAATATAACAAATTTGGATGTGTTCAAAATGATAATTTACTGATTTCATATGTTCTTTAGAAGTGTAATATTAAATTTCTAAGCATTTGATAATTTTACAGGTATCTATTTATCATTGATTTAAAATTTAATTTTATTGTGATAAATTGAAATATAATTTGATTTTTTAATTAATTGAAATATTTTGGGATATAAAATATTGTGCAACTTGTTTTATTGTGCATATTTAAAATAATTTTGTAAGATACTAAATTAATAGTTTGTGTCCATTTACGTTTGTCCCTCATTTCATCAATATGGTTTCAATTAATAAATCATAGTCCCAAATGATTAAAGGATTAGTTTTCACATATGAATAAAGAAATCACTTTTGCAACTGTATCAAAAATAATTATAACTCTAAGCAAAGTTCTATGTAAATAGTGTTTCTTTTTCAGAAAAATCATATATTCTCCCTTGATGTCTTTAACTTTGCAAAAGATGTCATACCTTTTCCAAAAAGATGTCCAAGAAGCTCACAATGGCAAATTTCTGTCTCACTGAAACTTGGGTTCTAATTTATCTTTTCTCTCTTTTATCTTCTGCCTCAAGTTAACCTTCTCAGTGTACTCATAATGTGGTTATCTGACTTGCATTAACTATAATGACCTATTCTTTTGAGAGAATAATTCGACCCATCATAAAAGACAGATGACCTCCCATATGTCACAGGTTGGTTCCCAGGGCTTGGATTCCAAAAGGAATCAACAGACACTATTTTCCAACCCAGTCTGACAAGTCATGGAGCATCAACTTGATCTCATTTTAATCACTGAAGAGTTCACAAAGGTGACTTTAGGTTCAAAGGAGGGATATATTGACTCCAAACTTCATGAAGAGTATCAGATTATTTGTAGATGTGTTTAAGACCTCAGCATAGAATGTGGGCTATGCTTTTATTCCAACACTTTATTCATTTCAAAGGGACTTCTTTATTTAAAATTAAAATTTCCATACTGGCCTTATGAACCTAGCATAGAGAGTTCCCTTTAAGTCTCCAGTAAAATCAATATTTTAATTTCAGGGATGATTCAACAAGTTTTCTTTTACATCTGAGATTTTAAAATAGTATTAAGAATACTCACATTAATTGTAATATGTAGAGAGCTTTATTCTACAAAATTCAAAAAGCACTCATGTGCATACACAAGAATGTAACAAACCTAATCTTTTCTGCCACTTTCTCCACTACTCGTTCACCAGGCAATGAAATGCATGATGATTTTGCACAAACTGGGGATCTTTTAGGAAAATGCTATCATTATATTACAATTTTCCATGGTATATTGTTTCAATGTTTTTTCACATTTCATCTGATAATTAAAGTCATTCCAGAAAAATCCTTTAGAAGAACAGATGCATGACATCCTCGTCTCGCTTTGGAGTACTTTTCAATAAAGTCATATTGGCTGTGGTATCTCAAAAGACAGTACTATTAGTTTTCTCATTTGTCACAGCCATTCTTTGCAGTGTCCACATCTGTCAAAGTCCATTCAAACAGCCCCCTTGGGGAAGCAGATGTTACAAGTTTTAATTTAGATGTTTGTTTTTCCTCATAGCCAAAATCTGGACAATGAGGATCCTGGTCTGTTAAGCACCATTATCGAATGCTAATTGTCAATGAAATTTTTATTAGTTTATCACTGCTTTTGAAGTTCATCTCAGTAATTAGTACTGCAAAAAAATTCTCAGACAGTAAGCACTTAAATAGGTAGGTAATTGAATACATAGGCATGCTCAAAAGTAGAACAGAGACTAAGAGTTATTTCTAGCGTAACTGTTATATCTCACCTGAAACCAAAAGTGACTCTATGATTACAATTGCAGTTATAAGTAGCGAACTCACTTAATAGTATCAGATCTATTTGATTTGCCTACAAAATATTAATCATACATAACATTTCCAATGAAAAGATGCAAGTGCATTTCATTGTGCTCTAGTCTATAAAGTAAGTCTTACATATTTGGGAGTTGAACTAAAGATTATTTCATTGTTAAGAATGATCATAATGCAATTTTATTTTCTTTTATTTTAAACATTGATTAATATAATATCATCAACCTATGGAGTCATGATAGAATTAGTAGAAAGAACAGCTATGAAAGTAGAGCTGGGCATGGTAGTGCATGCCTGAAATCCCATCATTTGGGGGGGCAGGGCAGGCTGAGGCAGGAAGATTGTCCTGTGTTTGAGGTCAGCCTGGGCTACATAAATGAGTTCAAGGCCAGCTTGCCCTCATAGTGAGATCCTGTTTCAAAAAAAAAAAGAAAGAAAGAAAGAAAGAAAGAAAGAAAGAAAGAAAGAAAGAAAGAAAGAAAGAAAGAGAAAAGAAAAGAAAAGAAAAGAAAGAAAGAAAGAAAGAAAGAAAGAAAGAAAGAAAGAAAGAAAGCAGAATATAATTTTTCAATAGGTGACCAAGAATCTTAAATATTTTTTCTCTTGCCCTTTTTTTGGTACTGGGACTCAAACTCCAGGCCTTATATTTGTCAAGCAGGTATTGTGCTACATCCCTGGCCCTAAGAATCTGAATAATAAATCACAATTTTTAACTCAGTAATTTATATGTATATAATCTATACCTGCTTCTGTGCAGAAAATATGGAGAAAGTTAAATGCAAAATAAAATAAAAGTAAATACATACCACTCTGTAGTCTTTCTGTAGATGTGTAAACAAGTCATTTGAACAAGTTAATTTACCATTTGAAAATTAAAAAGTATGGATGACCTTGTTTCTAAAAATTGGGTTGTTTCAATATTATCTTGTAAAGAAAGGATGAGATTCATATAAATTAGAGTAACAATTTTACACTGGTGAGGTGTACAATCCACATCAAACATCTACTTTGTAACAGAAAACAACACTGAAATACATTATAGTAACATACTGCAGGCAGTTTTTTTTTCTGTTATGTTGAGTTGACTATATATAGAACACTGAAGTTTAATGTGTGTTGCTAATACATATGTCACCATCTGCTGAATGAAATATGAATTTTTAGTTTCTTTCTTGAGAAATACGAATACCACAGCTAAAAGACAAGCATTTCAGCTTTTAAATATATAGCCAATGAAGGTGCCATGACTGAAGTACTGAGTTTCAGGAGAGTGGCATGCAAAGTAGCCTCCAGTCTAACCTGTGTTCTGAATAAGTCTCTAAATCCTGAACAGTTTTGTGTTAATATATCACTTACTAATGATAGGAAGAGTAAAGTGAATGATGAATAAACATGTACCAGTTAAGGAGAATAAGCCACAAGTTTACATAATACTGAGTATTGAATTCCTCATTTTTTCTTATTGTATAACATAGTGTATCGGGCACCTGGTCTAGCTAGATCCCAAATCTCCCAAACAAGTGTACAGTGAAGGCTTAAAACAAGTGAGGCAAATGGTATGATTTTAGGGATCCAGGAGAATCAAAACCCTTCTACAGCGTTTGAGATGCTGAGGGCTAAAACAAGACCTGCCTCTGGGCATCCCTTATTTATTTATTTATTTATTTATTTATTTATTCAGTCAAGGAAGGGATTAGAGTGGAAAACACAGGAAACTCAAAAGGATCTTGGGAGTGGTTCAAAGACTTTTCTAAGTAGTAGATTATGTTAATTTGCTGTGTGGCAAATAAAATAGCAGTGATCTCAGATCATTGTGCAGAAAGTCCTGGAGTCTTTATTACCTGTTGATAATCTTTACTCCAAATTGCAGCCTTGCCTTTTGATGAGCCATCAGCAAAATAAGTTGTTGCATCAGGAATAAGTTCAAATTTAGTAAATTTTGGAATAAAGCATGAATGCTTGAGAAAAAATTGGAAGATAAGATCATGGAGAAAGTGACTATCAGTTTGTCCTAAGAAATCTGCAAAGGCTACTTGCCATTATAGAGCTTGTTGTAGCAGAGACAAATATTGATTTAAGTCAAGAGGCAATACAATTATAGCAGTATCAATACCAAAGAGTTGTTTAGGCCTTATTCTTCCTATGATGACAACCTTGGCAATTTGTTCTAAGTATAACTATAAAGTTTTGACTAACTGGTTAGAAAGATAAAACCACTCAATAGGGTAAATTTGTTTATCATAATATTGCCCTAAGAGACCTGTAGGAGAATGAGCAATATTTAGAATGTAAAAATAAGAGGATAATTCATATTTATTCTAAAAACTTCATGTTGTTGAAACATTTTTTCAACTAAAGCTAACTCTTTTTGAGCATCAGTAGATAAATTACGAGGGGAATCAATAGCTGGATCTCCTTGTAAAGTACTATGTAAGTGTTTTAATTGATAAGTAGCAATACCCAACTACAGTCTTATCCCATTTATATTTCCTAATAATTTTTGAAAGTCATGCAGAGTTTTTAGATGATCTTGGTGAATCTGTAGCTTTTGTGGCTTTAATGCCCTGTCTGTTACTAGTGTTTACAGATAATAGTAAAGGCTGGACAACTGTACCTTGTCTAGAGCAATGCAGAGACCAAAAGATGTTAAATATCATTTTGCTTCTGTAAATAAATCATATAATTGCTATTTAATTGGAGCTGACAACAAAATATCATCCATATAACAGACCACATATGAGAAAGGATAAGTTTGTCGAACTTTCTGTAAGGTTTGCTGCACAAAAAGCTGACACAAGGTCAGACTATTTCTTGTTACTTGAGGTAATGTGACCCATTGATACGATTGCATTGGTTCTTTAAAATTTAAGCTAGCAACATAAAATGCAAAATGTGATCTATCTGCCAAAAAAAGAGGGATGTTAAAAAAGCATTCTTTTAAATCATTTATGATGAGAGGACAGTCTCTAGGAACTGCAATTGGATTTGGCAGTTCTGGTTGTAGCACCCACATTGAGAGTAAGCAAGCATTTACAGTTCTTAAATCTTGTAAAAACCTCCATTTTCCTGACTTTTTTGGGATAACAAAGACAAGAGCATTCCAGGAGCTAACTGAGCTTTCTAAATGTCCTAGCTGCAATTGCTCTTTAACTAATTTGTGCAATTGACACTCCTCCTTACTATGGGGTCACTGATCTACCCAAACAGTTTCCTTAGTTTTCCATTGTAAGGGCAGAGCTATGGGGGGAGAAGCCTCAATGACCCTTGTCAAAAAAACCCTGTTGATATCTAATACCTTGCCTGTCTTTTTTAGGTATAATCTCAATAGGCTCTTTGACTCCCTGTAAGTTTTTGCCTAATCCCATGTCTTTTTGCTATCTCATCTTAGCCATCATTTGTTTAATCTTGGGATTTTAATATATTTGTGTAGTTTCCATGTTGGAACTTGTTTAGTTTTAAAATCAAAATCACTAGTCAGCACTAATTTCCATTTTTGTAACAAATCTCTTCCCCACAAGTTAACTGGAATGGGTGCCATATGTAGTAAAAAGACACCCTTTTGTTGGTCTGGCCTCTCATAAGGCAAGGGTGAGGCACTTCATAACACATGTTGAGGGGTTCCCAGTCCAATAAGAGACATAGGAGCCCTTAGTGTTGGCCACGTGGTGGTCCATTGTTCTGATGCAATTACAGACATATCAATGCTAGTGTCTATTAGACCTTCAAACCACTTTCCATTAATCTGTACAAGACACATGGGCCTGTTTTTAGTCACTTCCTGTGTAAAATAAATTTCTCTTGTTTAGTCTTGCTCTGAGAGTCTTGCTCCCTCTTGAACTGTCTATATTTTAAAAATTAAGGCTTATCTATATGGAACAAAACCAACCATGCCACATCATCTCCCTGTTCAAAAACCCAGAGACCCATAGGACATGCAAGAATTTGTATCTCATCTCTACAATCACCAATCACCTACTGATCACACTAGGCACTATAGTTATTTCTTTTGGATTCAGATCAACCTTTCCCAGTACAAGACCAACAGTTCCTTCAGCTGGGGGACCCCAAATTCCTGTGAGAATTAGGGTAGGCTGGTCACCTCCAATGAGAGTGACTCTGCAAGCTGCAGGAAGATCTAATCCTGCACTTTGAGTTGTTTTCCTGGTGAGCTGAGTTAACATCTCTCTGGGGAGCCATGTTTGATGATGTTGTTAAATTTGTAGGCAAGTTTGCACTGCATAAAGCTGACTGACGTTTTGATTCACAGGCTGTCTCTCCTCTATTATTTTGATGGCCTGAGGAATGGCTATCATATCATTTTTTGGCAAAAGTGTATCATCTTTATGGATTTTAAGATGACAGTATTTGGCTCAATGCCTCCCTTTTTGGCATCTCAGACAGATTCCAGGTGCAGGACCTGAGGCCTCCATGCCAGAGACATTGTTTCTTTGACTTGCAGCTGCAGCATCTGCCCTGTCATATCCGACAAGAACTCTGCAATTTTTTTTGGTATGCCACATTTTCCACAGTTAAAACATTTCACATTACTTTCTTTTGTATTTTGAAGACCAGCCATAACCAGAGCCATCATGGTTGTCTTGTATAATTCAGTTCTGAGGTCTTGACAAGCCCGAATGCATGTTGTTAAATCATTAGTTGATTTCATAGGATTTAAAGCCTGTTTACAGTCCCAATTGGCATTTTCATATCCTAATTGTAGAGTTAAAAAGATCTCGGCTTCTGTGTTTCAAACCTGTCTGCAAACGGCTTCCTGTAATTTTAGACACAAATTGAATAAATGGTTTTTGGGATCCTTGCAGAATATGTAAAAAGCATTGTACAGGAGCCCCAACTGCTGGAATAGTTGTCCATGCTCTTTTTATTAAATCTGCTACTCGTGAATATAGCTCATGAGGACATTCAATCTGTTCCTCAAGTGGCACACACATTTCTGCCCCAGAAAGCATTTCTTCATTTATTACTGAATGTGGGTTAGGACCCATTCTGTTTATATGAGCCTGCTCCAAAACAAGAATTTTCAGCTTTACATTAAAATGAAGGAATTGAACAGGAGATAGGCATGTTTGTGCCAGATGTTCAATATCACAAAGTGTCAATCAATATGTATCCAAAACATTTTGTAAGAGTTCCACAGTAAATGGACTTTGGACTCCATTGTTAGCCACAGTTTGTTTAAGATTTTTTTAGCAGTTGTATTTCAAAAAGCACATGAACAAAATATTCATGGTCATTAGCGTCTCCTTGAATTCAAACTGGGAATCAAGTAGGGGTGCCAATGTTCTCCCCTTTCACAGTCACTTCTCTTAAAACACATAAGCTTCTGGATAGAACCATATGGAATGTTCTTTGTAAAGGCTTTGGCTCCCATTGAAGTGACTTCCCCAAGGACTCTGTCTTGGTGGAAGGCATCCCAGCTGGAAGTTCTTTCATTTCCTCCATGCACAAATCAGAAGATATTGACTGCAAGCTCTGTAATAGATTCAAAACTGAACAAACCAGGTTCTGAGTTAAGAACATCTCAGGGGAAATGATTTTTCCTGTGCTATGTTCCTTTTTAATATTATTTCCGACTGTTTCCCAGTTATTAATATCTATAGTGCCTGTCTGAGGAGACCATGGATTATATTTGGTTATCCCTTTTAACATTGTTGCTAGGTCTTTCTTTGGCACATGAACCCCTGAACGTTTGAGTAGGCCTTGGAGTAGCTGTATGTACCTTTGCTCCTCAACTGAAAACTTTCACCCCATTTTACTCCCAGATAAATTGGCTTGTTAACAGTGGGAAGACTCACCTTTGCTCTTCCCTTTCTTCTCCATGCATCCCCAGCCAAGTTTCCATCCTGTGAAAGCTTTCTCTATTTCAACACTTTTCACTCTAGGCAGACTTATTCATTCAGCCTAAAATTCCTAGTTCAAGGATTTCAGGTCCCTGTTCTAGGTGCCAGCTATAAGGGACCTGGCCTAGATCTCCAATCTCCCAAATGAGGGTACAGTGAAGACTTAAAATAAATGAGGCAAGTGGTATGATTTTAGGACTCCAGAAGGATCAAAATCCTTCTACAGAGTTTGATATTCTGTCTCTGGGCAGCCCATATTTATTTACTTTTATTTCACTCAAAGAAGGGTTTAGAGTGGAAAGCACAGGAAACTCAGCAGGATCTTGGGAGCGGTTCAAAGACTTTTCTAAGTAGCAGATTATGCTAATTTTAAAAAGTATTTTTACCTTGAGTATAATTCTGAGATGACTCACAAAGGCATAGATGATCTTATACTAAGTAGAGTCAATGTGAAACCTCAAATGGGTGGTACCAATATTCCTAATCCTTTCTTCCATCCCACAGGAAAATACACGCAACCAGACAGTGTGAATTTGTGGTCCCCAACAATGATGCTGTATTTTATAATGCTATACTTTGATATTTGTTTAAATTCTAACTTGTAATACAGTCTCACCAAAAAGTAAAGCATACATGAGTGCACAGACATATACATACAAACACACATGCAATGTGAAACATCAAGGAAATAAAAATAAATGCTAGATTATATAAAAAATGAATACAGAGAAAAGAGTACTATGTTCAAGTAAATTAAATATATAACTAAATTATAATAACTAAACAGCACATATATTATAAATTTGGACATTCATTAAGAGAATATATGTCAACAATATGGAAATGTATGTGAGAAACACCCAATGCCTTAGATGACTTCAAATACAAAAGTTAGGGCAGAGGATTTAGATCACTGGTTTAAGTGCTTGCTTGTTAAGTGCAAGGTCATGAGTTCAATCCCTAGTACAAAAAAAAATCAAATACAAAAATTGCTTTCAAAGTTTATAGAATTTTTAAATAAGAAAATAAGAATTAAAAAGAAAATGTTATAGACAGAAAACGCTTTTAAAACACTCCCCGGAGAATTTCTGAGTAGGACATACTAAGAAATGACCATGAAAATACCTTACCAGCATCATTCATATGTCATAGCAAACACATTCCATGCTAGACACTGCCCTCTACATACAGTTTCTTTTTAATATTTTTATTTTATTTTATTAGTACTTGGTTGTGGTTAATGCAGTTTGCAATTATCTTAAGACTGGGTTATTTGTACATGCTGAAGTTTCTTTCTTTCTTTGTTTTTTAAATCCTCTTCCACTTCCCACCCTCTCCTTCCTTCCTCTTTTAATTGCCCTATCCCATTTTTCATTATTACTGATATTAATCTTAGCTCATGCTGTGGCGTATAATGTTTACATTAACTGATGCTCTTAGGCTTCTGCACATGGAACATTTTTATTCTACTTAATTCCCCATTCTCCTCCTTCTCACCCCTCATGATTTTCCCCTTAAATTCCTTCTCTGTTGCAAGAGACACATTTCCATGTCCTCTTCTGTCCATTCATTTTTTTTTTTTTTTTTTTTTTTTTTTTTTTTTTTTTTTTTTTTTTTTTTTTTTTTTTTTGTGGCACCAGGGCTTGAACTCATAACCTCGCGCCTGCCAAACAGGCGCTTAAGTCACTGAGCCAAACTCCCGGCCCTGGTTTTTTTGAGGCAGGGTCACACTGTAGCTCAGGCCTGCCTTGCACTTAAGTTGTAGCCCAAGCTGTCCTCGAACTCACAACACTCCTCTTACCTCAGCCTCCTGAGTGCTGAGATTAAAGGCGTGCGCCACCATGCCCGGCTTTCTGTCCATTCTTATTCTCTGTGTGCACTTTGCCTCACTCAAATGAGAAGTATTGTATGATATTTAACCTTGTAAGTCTTGTTTATTTCATTGAATAATATTTTCCAGGAGCATCTATTTTCCTACGAATGTCTCAAATCTGTCATTCTTTATAACATAGTACTATTTTATTACATACAGATGTCATATTATATTTATTCAATCATCCGTTGATGAATATAAAGGCTGTTTCCAGGATTTAGCTAGTAAGAGTTATGCTGTTGACCTGGAGGTGATTTCTGCCTGGAAACCAGTGCAATGCGCAGGCTGCTGCCAGAGTGGGGACAGTCACAGTGAGTCAGCACCTTTTGTGGGCTTGGAAAGGAGAAAACCAGGTCTCAACAGGAAACGAACCTTATCAGGAAACCATATCATTTTCATTGATTTGTTGTTTTGGTTTTATTCTCTTTCATTTTGTTTGATTATGTTAAATATGATTGCATGAGCAGCTATTTGAAAGACAGCAATACATATTATGGTAGCCATTTTGAATTTGCTATGGGCTTGTTTTGAAGTCCTTTATTGCATTCATTGTTTTGTTTTTATTGTTTCTGTTCAAGTCTGTTCTGTTCAAGTATTACTA
>RJWM01029679.1:0-24203 GCA_004363535.1 Dasyprocta punctata | reverse complement strand
GCTTTCAGAAGTAGTTCAGGTTTTTTCTTTTTCTTTTTCTTTTTTCTTTTTAAATCAGAGCACAGAAGTGATGAAAACACTGTAGGCATAGAGAAAGCAGAAGATTATGGGTTCCATTTCTGGAAGGCACTATTGAATATTTTAAGTACTCAGATGAGGGGACACATTAGTTTGTAGTAATAAAAGGATAAACATTCAGAGAATGAAGTATTAACAAAGAAGACACAGATTCTGAAAAGAGGTAAATTCAATCAAGATTATACCCTAGGTGTGTAATTCTCGTGACGCTGCAGACAAAAAAGACCAATATGGGGGACTGTGAAAGCATAGTTTTGGGAGCATCTGCCTAAGAGAACTTCTTTCTCCAGCCACCATCTCAGGTAATCATGCTTCATTCTATCTCACCCTCCTGCTTTGGTGAGGAGAGCATTTTCTCATCACAAATCCTTTTGTCCTTTTCCACCTCTGTGTTTATACTGACCAAGTGCTCGCTCACTTTTTTCTCTCATTGAAGCCTACTTATCTTTCAGGTCTCAGAAAGTGTGATTTGTCTTTCATGTGCACACTTCCACAGCAGCTTCCATTTCTTCAGGACACTCAAATTGCTGCACAGTAAGTGTTGTCAGCACTAGAGTATAACTCTGAATGATGTTTGTTTTACTTTCTGTTCCATAGCTTAAAATTAAGCATCAAATATGTTTCTGTCCACAAGGCACTCCGTTACTTTAAGCCAAACACTGATGGAAATTGTCTACTTAGTGTTGCTACATTTAAGACTAAAGGGCCAGGAACTTGAGGGATAGACCTATAGAACTGGATTCCTTAAGTTTCCTTCACTTCCTGCAAGATCTTGGGCATTTGAGGTCTGTATTAGTTGATCCAGTGACCCCGCCAAGGACTCCTAATTTGGACGGGGCTGAGTCTGGTGTTCATGATTGGTTTGTTGTCCTCGTGCTGGAATTGGTGGTGTGAGTGCTGCACCCACCCAGAGGTGGAGCCGACATACAGAGGAAGGGCGGGAACACAGCCCTCTCTCTTGCTCACCAGTGCTCCTTGCTGGTTCACCTTGCTGTTCGGTGGCCAGCATGAATAGCTGCCTCACCACGCCATGCTGCGTTGGAGCCAACTAAGTATTGTCTGAATCCCCTGAGAAACTGTAAGAAATAAACCTTTCCTTCCCTAATTTTGGGCATCAGGTATTTTGTCTCAGTGAGTGAAAAGTAACAAAGACAAGGTCATTACTGCTAGCCTCAGTTTTGTCATCTGATTTAAATGATAACCACAATATTTTTTACCAGTTTGTGGTGAGGGTTAAGCTTTACTACCTGTAAAAACCCACAGAATTATAGGAAATAGCCCGCATTTTCATACTTGAGGCCTCAGCTTTCATTCTGCTAAGAAACTGTAATTTAACACAATGTAACACTGCATTAGGGAATTGCTTAGTGAATTTATAAGAGTACTAGTTCATGCTTCCACATGCTCAGTTCCACTCATCTAGTATTTTTTTCATATAAACTGGTGTATGCACAGGTTTTCTTATTTCTGTTTTTGAAATAAGATAGGAAGATGTGTATTAAATAATCTAAAATTAAAAATTCATCTTGTAGACATATTATAACCCAGCACTTCAATATGAAAATTTCCTAACAGTAATCTATAGGAAATGGACAGTCATGTAGCAATAGACAGAAGGTTACCTGCACATATGATATAAGCTTCATCCCTTGGAAGACAAGATCCATGTTTCCAAGCATCAGAAGGGCACTGCCAGAGAGAGGTATCTGTTTTTCTACATTGGATCCTATCCACCCACTGGAGTCTAGAACCTTCCCTGGGAGAAATAGAAGAGTTGAGAGTCCCACTGTCCCCACAGCCAAGCTGTGAACAGATTATAGACAAGGTGGTGTCTTCCATGGGGCTGCGGCAAACACTGCCCCAGGTCCCATTGTAGAAAACCTCTAACCATCCAGCGCACTCCTGGTCCTTGCTTATCATCTGGAGGGCCAGGAACTCTGAAATACAAGGAAAAAAAAACAGGACAAAGTGAGGAGTCAACTCTTACTGTTCTATTTGCTTTATTTATAAGCAGTGAAACTTACTGTTGACTGTACTCAAGACAGGTCTCCCAAATGGAAAGACTGAGCATTCTTTGCTATTTACCTTTGATGTTTTTCAAACATGAATATTTCTTTTACTTTTTAGCATAATGATGTAGAGGAGAGCAGAATGAAATACCAGGATACCTGACCTAGGTATTCTGCAGAGAGGAAAATCTAAACCCTTTTTCCTTACTGAATGTCTGAAAGACCATGTGAACAGTGGTGGGCGGGGAGAATGATGGAGCCCTTAATATGTTCAGTTCCTGATCTGTGGCATCAGTGAATATGTTACCTCATTTAGCAGGCAGGATTTGATGAGGACTATTTAATGATAAGATTTTTCTGGTTTGTTCTGAGTTAACTAGGCAAACCCAATCTAAATATATCCTTACACCTATATCCTAACTATCAGACAACATTTTATGGCACTAGTTACAGGAATACATGACCATGGTAGAATGGTCAGAGAGTCGCAATGCATTCAGTTTGAAGGAAATGGAAAGAAGCCAAGAAATTCGAAGTCATCTTCTAAAAGCTGGGAAAGAGAAGGATATGAGTCATCGCAGAGCATCAGACAAATGTAGGCTGTGGACACTTTTTTTTCAACCCAGGCAGACATGAAACAAACTCTTTCCTACACAGGTGTAAGATAGTTCATGTTTGAAGTCACTTGCTCTATGGTCATTTATTACAGTGACAATAAAATGATAATATAGTGGACTGAAGCACCTTGAACCCACAGAGAACTAAAGAATGAGCCCTGCTTTTAGGTACACACTGTAGGAAATCATTGTGAGGTAAGAAGGAAGGACCAGAATTGGAGATGATGCAGGAAATGTGAGCACTTATTGAATTGTACTCTAGAAATTCAGGTAATGGAAAAGGCACCTCTTTCCTCCTGGTTCGTTGAGCTACGTGGAAAACCACTCAGATTGCTTCAAGGCTCAAGAACATCTAAGGAACCCTGATGACATGACCTCACTTGTCTAGTGCAGGTACCCATTGGAATACAGGTATGTAACCATGAGTTAGCATAGGTAAACACTTGTGCATTGGTTACAATACTATGTAAGAATGTAAACATGAGATAACAACTTGTATAAGAACTATACAATATTCAGGCAGTTCTCTTGCCCTTCTGCTCTGCTCTGCTTTATGCAGCCTGCTGTTGTTGATGTCTTGCACATGTGCATTTTTTAATCTTGGGACCTAACCTGCAAAATCTCTTTTGGACCCCCAAGTGGGCAGACAAGTTACTAACCTCACCCCAACTCTATGGTCAGAAGACAGTAAGGATAACCTTACTCCTCCTTCCAGAGTGCGGACAGTGAGCACAGACCTGAGCAGATGACCCCTGCATCTTCCTTGTGCCTGCAGTCATGTTGTCCCCAGGCCTGGGAAGGGCACTTCCACACGTGGGATTCATCTCCTGTGCAGTTCAGTTCATCCAGCCAGATGCGACCTGATCCTTGCCCAAAGTGAGCAGAGACAGTGGCATTGAGGGCTACTCCACAGTCCAGCTGTCTGCACACCACGTGGGCATCACTCAGGTCCCAGTTGTCATCGCAGATGGTACCCCAGGAGCCCTGATGTTGGACCTCCACTCTCCCTGCACAGCGACCACCTCCATCCACCAGGCGCAGCTGTCTGCTGTCTGAGGAGAGACAAAGTGAGGTCAGTGGTGCTTATATGGGAAGGAGCAGAGTTCTGTCCTGGGTATAGCCTGACCTGAGCAGTTGGCAGCTAGATCCTCTGAGACTGCAGAGCCTGCTGGGTCAGACAGGGAGTCATTTCCCTGGGGCAGCAGCTGGGTCTGGTTTCCTGCAGAGAAGGTGAGAGAGCAAGAACCTGAGTTACTCTAATGACAGTCCAATGATGGCATCTGGGCTGGAAACTGTGACATAGGAGCAATGACTTTCTGTCTTCAGAGCTCATCTTCTGTATGGAGATTTCTTATTTTAACAATACAAAGCTTTTCTGTTTCAACCAAACAGTAATGATGACTTAGAAAAGTGTGAATATATCAATCCCATTTATAAGCATCATAGAGCTTCAGGTTGTAGGGGCGGATTACAGGGGTATAGGCAAAAAAACAAAACAAAACAAAACAAATCAAACAAACAAACAAAAAACACAGAGAAAGACCAAGATGGCTGTAAAATCATCACATGCTTATCTGTATAGCATGTGCTTGAGAAATGTACCCTACCCTATCCTTGAAAGATGTACTCCTTGTGAAAGTATTATATTTACTGCATGCTTAAAAAATCCCAACTGACCTTATCTCCTTTACAGAAACAAAGACTAAGACCCTGATTGGTGTAGACCACACCAATCAATGCAACAGTTATTTTTAGAAACATGCTTACCCCTATAAGTATGAAACTCATGAATCATTCAAAGTGGGATGCCCTCTATATTCTAGCTCACTCTGCTGTTAAGATAGATTTTCCTCTCTCAGTGAACTTGTTGTTTGTGTACAGGAATGCTATTAATTCTTGAGTTTTGACTTTGTATCCAGGT
The DNA here is from genome assembly GCA_004363535.1 of Dasyprocta punctata. Classification (NCBI taxonomy): domain Eukaryota; kingdom Metazoa; phylum Chordata; class Mammalia; order Rodentia; family Dasyproctidae; genus Dasyprocta; species Dasyprocta punctata. The sequence continues at coordinate 19,578 of RJWM01029679.1, read as the reverse complement.
ATGCTACAGAATTTATTAATTCTAGAAGTCTTTTGGTGGAATTTTTTGGGTCTTCTATGTAGAGTATTATGTCATCTGTGAATAAAGATAGTTTGACTTCTTTTCCTATCCTTATTTCTTTTATTTATCTCTTGTCTAATTGCTCTGGCTAATGTTTCCAGAACTATATTGACTAGGATTGGTAATAGTGGACATTCTTGCTTGTTCCTGATTTTAGAGTGAAAGCTTTCAGTTTTTGTCCATTTAGTATGATGTTGACTATTGATTTGTCAGATGGCTTTTATCGGATTGAGGTAAACACCATCTGGGGCTGTGGGGACAAAGGAACACTTCCCCAGCACTTTTGGGAGTGTAGACTGATACAACCATTGTGCAAATCAGTGTGGAGAGTCCTCAAAAACCTAGGATTAGAGGTTCCATTTGACCCAGCTATTCCTCTTCTGAGTATTTTCCCAGATGAACTGAAAACATCAAACCACAGTGACATACATGAACCCATGTTTACAGCAGCGCAGTTTGTAATAGCTAAATCTTGGAAACAATCCAAATGCCCATCAACTGAGGAATGGATTAAAAAGCTGTGATACTTTCATATAAGGTAATAGTACTCAGCTATAGATGCAACAAGAGTTCATACTCATGAGTGAAATAAACCAGACCCACATGTGCAAAGTGTATTGTCTTTCTAGTGTAAGAAAATGAAAAAGTAAGTAAGACCCCAAATCTACAATAGATATTGTGAGAAAGAATGACACAGCTCAAGAATAAAGAACAACTAAGATGGGTGAAAGGACAAAAGAAGGGGGAAAAAAGGAAAAAATACATACATATACAAAGATAGCTAAGATAATCATACTACTGGTTTCTCTTGGTTCATTGAAGAGAGTGGTTTGCATTTATATTGTTTGATCAATTATTAATGCCTATGTCTTATAATCTGAGCAACTACTTTGAAGATAACAATATGCAATGTATTAACCATTGTCAATTTCTTATTATCTTGTTTTTGAAATTTTGTATCTTTGTTTTTATTGTTTTTTGTTCTTTAAAGTAAAATGAAAAAATAGATTTTCTTCTGCTTCCTCTGTATTGGCTACTCTTTACATTCACTTTTATTTCATGCTATATCAGTTTTGACTCCCCTATTTTCTGCTAAGAGCCCCACTTCTTCATTCTTTACCAGAGTGAGGGCAAGGACCTGAAGAGTGGTGTAGGGTCATTACAGGGGACCCCTCCCCATTCCCCCCTCAGGGATCTCCTTCTAGATGCAACAAAGGCAACTGAATTTCTAGATCTATGCTCTCATATTGATGTAAAAGACCCAGGTGAATCTCATTCTTAAGACATTTACCCATTCAAGAGTACCTACACTCAGTACAGCATTTACCCAATTGGCATTCCTGGGGAACATAAGTATAACTCAAGGCTGACAAAGGAGGGACCCCTGTTAAATAATGAGAAAGGGTCAATTAAAAGTGGACTATTCTTCACAAGTATAAGTGTTTAATTTATAGCCATTTCAATTTTTTTTGCATAAGGTGATTTACTATTGGATTCATTTCCTGGAAGAAGAAAAGTTAGCCCTTTTCTGATGAATTTCTATGATTTGTCTTCTAAAATATCTGCCAATCAAACAGCTCATATTAGAAATATATTCAGTTGAAAGTCAAGAGGAAAATATCATCATAAAATAAATCTTCATATAGTACCCAACTATTAGAGTTACCATAAGGGAGTTTATTTATTTATTTATTTATTTATTTATTTATTTATTTATTTATTTTTGTGGCACCAGGGATTGAACTCACAGCCTCGCGCCTACCAGAAAGGTGCTTAAGCCACTGAACCAAACTCCCGACCCTCATAAGGGAGTTTAAATGGCTATGATTAAAATGTTCAGAGAATTAAATAATAAGTTGGATACCTTGGGAGTGAAATTGCAACAGAAAATCAACAAAACCTAGAGAGGTGACCAAGTCCCTATCTAAAATTAAAGTCCATAAGCACAATGTTTCTAATAACACTACAGTAGATCATAACAACATAGAAACATATAGTAAAATGGAAGAGTAGAAGAAAATAGTGTTAAGCACAGGAAGATGAAATAATAGAAAACATTAAACACAATAAGAGATATAGTGAGATGACATAATATTACTATATATTATTTAAGTGGTAGTTGCTTCTTGCCACAATTATAGTGGTAAAACTAGAAATTAAAAAGTGCACAAAGAATGTTTAGTGTGCTTGAGATTTTGTGAGATTTTATCCACAAACTCTGTGATACTCCATCCTTTGACAAGTGGACTCTGTTGTTCCTCGCTGACCTGCTGACCTTGGGTAAGTTGATTGTGAGCAACGGAATGTGGTGAAGTCAACAACACTTAGAGGCTCAGCTCAAAACAGTCATGCTGCCTTTTACTGATTCATGAAGAGGTACACTTTAAGGAATGCCTGCTCTGTTGAGACTGTCTTACAGGAGAGGCATTTGTAGGTGGTCTGTTCAGCAGCCCCAGCTGAACTTGCAGCTGCCACCTTTGTGGATGAGCTCTCCTAAATTCCCAACTTCAAGACTTCAAATGACCTCAGGTAGATGACATCTAAGTGCACCTTCATAAGATACCCAAAAAGACAACTGCTAAATTTAGGTATCTGGAATTCCCTGGGTGAGGAAATCATGAACAAAACAGTGTATATTTATTTTCTGATTTTTTTCCTTGGGAAAATTTAAAATTCAATAATAGTAACTGGGACACTTACGTATACTATGATACCCAGAAATACTACACTATCATATTTTTGTAGCATTATTCACAACAACCAAGATCCAGAATTAACTTAGATTCTCATCAACAGATGAATACAGAATAAAATGTAGCATACAAAATATTATACAGAAATACATAATAATGAAATACTGTCATTTGCAGTCAGATGGATTGACATTGTGATAAATAAAATAAGTGAGACACAGAAGGAGAAGTATTGACTGTTTTTAAAACTACGTGGAAGCTAAAAAATGTTGACCTGAATGTATCTGCCTCTAATTACTACAGGCAGTTTGTAGTACTCATAGATCTAGCCATGTCTACTCTGACACTGACAATTTATGTTGTGAAACAATTTAAAGAGACTGGCATTCCATAATTAGTTTTGCCAATGTTTTCTTTCGAATTGCTATGTGGAAAGAAGTCAAAACCAATTTGCCTTTATGAAGGTCATTCTTAAATATCAATTTACAATGCTCTCAAAGCATGAAATATGACAGAAAAATACCACATGCATTTAAATTTGACAAAAATATTACTGTGAAATAAACATTGTTACCATTTCCTCTTGAAATGCATCCCTTTCCTTCCAGTTCTAGAAACCTTTTTCCATGAGTGTCTTTAGTTCTACTGTCAGGTTGACTTAATGTCCTGAATTGATTCAAAACTTTTACCTTTCATGATCATTTTGACATTGAGGAAGAGCCAGAGTTTGCATGCTGCCAGATTCAGTGAATAAGGTGAATAAGTAAACAATGTAATATTTTAGGACCCTGCCTTTCTGTTAGATGGCATTTGACCAAGCATTTGTTGTGGTTTTAATCACACCTCATGAATATCTTCATGAAGAAGGACTTTCACAACCGCCCCAGAAAGTAGCAAGAATGATGAGATAAGTGTGTTCAAAATCAGTGAGAGTATTTTGAGGGGAATTAATGGAAATGAGTATTTTAGTGTAATGTTTTTTAAGTTTAAACACTGTGCAATTTGAGCTTTTCTTACATCACCATAGTTAAAATTGAGAACATTCTATGTAATTGGATGTATTTTCAAAAGTATCAGTGTTCTTAAATTTGAAGAAAAATTGTATGTGTTCCACATATATTAAAGAAGACTAAACACACATGACAACTGAATGTAATATAGTACCTCAAATCTTTTACTGTCAATAATATGTTTGAGAAAATTGGTAAGATATGGATGAGGCTTAACATAAATAACTGCACTGTAGCAAGGTTAAATTATGTCACTTAACAATAATACTGTGAATAAGGAAAATCTTTAAAGTATTTTAGGGATAAATGGGCATAATGGGCAGGTGATTTCATTTCTTCAGGGCTAGAAGTGAGCTGAGGCACATGGGAATCCTCATAGAGCCATGTCTATGTGGGAAACAGGCGCCAACACCTCCACTTGGGTAGAGGCTTAACAAAGAAGCTCGACAGTGTGCCTGGCTCTGGACAGGAGGTTGGTGGAGAGCCTAAATGGAAGATGCCATGGTGGATCAGAAATAAAAGGAATTCAAAGTACAACAAGTACGAAAATACAGACAATAAAAGGAAATTCTGAGCCAGAAGTCAAAATTTTTGGCAACAGGACAAGGCAGACAAAAGCAAAAACAATGATAGATAACTGTTAAAGTACAAGAAAATTATAGTCCAGAATACAGAGTTGCTATTGCTGCATTCCAACCTTCCTTTGGAAGAGATGTAAGTCCAAATCATAATGTTACAGAACATCAACCACTGATAAACTGGGATAAGATCCAAGAGGATGCTTCAAAATGAAAAAAAAAAAAAGAGTGGGCAGATTTACCTCCAATTAAGAAAAACTTTTATATAGAGTCAGCAACAACAAAGGGCAATGTCACAAGTGCAAGTAGACAATTGGAGGAAGGAAAATTTTAACATAACATGTGAAGACTTAAAAGATGGTGAGAAACGTTCTATCCCCAATCCAACCTGTAAATTTGAAGATGCCTTTCAGTGTTACCCTGAATTTATGGAAAACATTAAAGGGCAGGTTTTCAAAAGCCAACACCAGTTCAGTTATGAGCATGGCCAATAGTTCTGCAAGGAATAGATCTTATTGGAGTAACACAAACTGGAAAAGGAAAGACGTTGTCCTATTTAATACCTGGATTTATTCATCTGAACTCTCAACTAGTAGCTAGACAAAAAAGGAGTGGACCAGGCATGTTAGTCCTTACACCTACTCAGGAATTGACTTTTCAAGTGGAACCTGAATGTTCTAAGTGCTCATATAAAGGTCTTAGAAGTGTCTCTATATACAGTGAAGGAGATAAGGAAAAATACAAGACATTTCAAAAGGTGTAGGCATCATCATTGTGACTCTGGGAGATCAGATGACCTGCAAATGAATAATTTTGACTGCCTGAAGAATGTAACCTACTTGTTTTTAGATGAAGCAGACAAGATGTTGGACATGGAAGTTGAACCCCAGATAATGAAGATTTTGTTAGATATGTGCCCAGATAGACAGACTATTATGATTATTATGGTCTTAATTCAAAGGTCCAATGATTGCATATGTTAGTATTTTGGATCTAGTTACTGTAAGTACAGTGAAGCAAGATATCATCATCACCACAGAGAAAGAGAAATGAACTCATATCCAAACTTTTCTAGAGAGTATATAACCTAAAGACAAAGTCATTGTCTTTGTGAACAGAAAAGCAGTTGCTGATCATTTATCAAGTGACCTGATTCTTTGACAATTATCAGTAGAGTCTTTGTATGGCAAGAGAACAGAGCTACAGAGAAAAAGCATTAGAGAACTTTAAAAAAGGTTAAGTGAGAATAGTCATTGCTACTGACTTGGTGTCTTGAGGTCTTGATGTCCATGACATTATGCATGTCTATAATTATGATCTTCCCTGGAACATTGAAGAATATGAACACAGAGTAGGTGCACTGGAAGAGCAGGGAAGACTGGCATGTCAATTACACTTATCACAACAAATAATTGGAGGATTGCCACTGAACTGATTGATATTCCGGAAAGAGCAAATCAGAATATTCCAGAGGAGCTTGTCTCAGTAGCTGAGAGATACAGAGCAAATAAACTGAAAAGTGGAAAAAAAAATAGGAAGACTTCAAGGAAAGCCCCAGAAATTTTATTAGTATTTTATGTTGAAGAATGGCATTAGCCAACTAAAGAACTCAAGATTATTTAAAAGTATATGCTATTCAAGATGGAAGTATTGAAACATACTGACAATATGGGGAAACTTGACTGATAGTGTTTTAAAATGTAGAATTCAATATTTTATGCAACTTAAAAGTATTTCAACTTGAGTTGAAAGTTCTTTGTGGATATTTAGTACATAGCAGAAGGGTTTCTTTTACTTAAAAGTGTTTTTAATTAAAAAAACCAAAATCTTTAAAACTGAATGTGGTGGCAGAGGCCTGCAGTCCCAGCACTCAGGAGGCTGAGGCAGGAGGATCATGAGTTTGAGGCCAGCCTGGACTACATAGGCAGATCTATCTCAAAAAACAAATGAGAAATCTTTTTCAAAATTTATCTCCTATAATGTTGTACTAATGTTAGTGTTTAAAAGAATTTAACACTTGTTCAGATTGCAGTAAAAAAGATAACTGTTAAAAACAAACGTCACCCGGAGGTGCCAAACTTTGGGGTGTGCTCCACCTAGCTGCCTGGGTTCTGAAGGTTCTGGACTCCACCCAACCAGACATAAGGCCCTGGTGCAACACTCCAGGATTGAGTCCTCACCAGCTGCACAGAGGATCCAGGCTCTACTCAGCCCAGCGTCCTAGTGCAACCCATCAGGGGAATACCTGGCCAGTCTCACAAGACACAGAGGTATGGAGCCCAGCCCATCCCAGAGCCACAGAGCTGCTCATTAGGAAGTGACTAGCATAGCTGAAGGGTCTTGGAGAATTTGAGCTCTGCCTATCAGAGCATAAAGCCCCAGCTCCATAGTTCAGGGGTGTGGCCCAACTAGCCCCATGGCAGGTCCTGGAGGTTCTGAGCTCTGCCCAACCAGGAACAAGGCCCCAGCACCATATGCTGGGGGCACACTCTGGCTAGCCCTGTGCTCCAGAGGCTCTGAACTCCTCACAGCCAGACATAAGGTCCTGGTGGTGACACACTCCAGTGGCACACTCCGCCTATCCACCTGGGTCCTGGGGCTCTGCGCTCCACCCAGCCAGGCACAAGTCCCCAGCACCACACCCTGAGGGTGCATCTCTCCTAGCCACCTCAGTTTCAGAGATTCTGAACTCCACTCAGCTAGGTTCTAGGCCCCAGAGACACACTCTGGGGATGTGCCTCTGCTAGCTGTGGGGAGGATACAAACTCTGCCCAGCTCAGCATCCCGGAGCAACCTAACAATGTACACCAGAGGAACATACAGCCAGCCTCACAGGCCACAGAGCACAAGGCTCCAGCATCATACTTTGGGGGTGTGCCCCAGCTAGCCGTGGGGATATTGGAGGCTTGAAGCTCTACACAGTGGAGCATTCCAGTGTAATGCATCAGGGGTTACCTGGCCAGCCACACAGGTCCCAGAGGAAAATGACAAAATGAAAGAACAAGATGCAGTCTCAGTCCTCCACCCTACTGAGAACAAATCCAAGAGACACTAAAATGGAAGACACTGGAAATTGCACAACTAAACTTTCTGAAATGATAGCAACTGAAGTAAAGAAACAACTCCATGAAGCTATAGAGGAAATCAGGACAGAAATAATCTCTCAGTAAAAAATGAAATGATTAACATTATGAAAGAAATGCTGTGTGTATCTAAAGAAGATCAAGATAAAAATAATAGAAGAACATAATAAAATGATGGAAACTTTGAATGAACAATATAAGACACAAAGAGAATGCATGAAACAGGTTCAAAGGGAAATTCAGGGAATTAAAAATTCCATGGAAAGTTGGCAAAACCACTTGAATGAAGCTGAAGACAGACCCTTAGGCCTTGAAGCTGAAGATAGACCCTTAGGCCTTGAAGACAGCATGGAAACTTATGATCATGAAAGAAAAGATCTCTTAAAAATAACAAGGAACCAGGAAACAACAGTTCAACAGCTTCAAGATGATGCCAAGAGAAACAATATAAGATTAATAGGTGTCAATGAAAAAGCAGGGGTCAATACAAATGACCTGCAAAGACTATTTGAAGAAATAATTGCAGAAAATTTTCCAAACATGGGAAGTGAGGCATAGAGTAACCCAATTAATCATAACCAAAGTAAATCTTCACCCAAACATATCACAATTAGGATATCAGAAATTCAGCACAAGAACAAAATACTAAAAGCTGTTAGAGAAAAGAAACAGATCACCTATGAAGGAAATCTTTTCATAATCACAGCAAACTTCTCAACAAGAAAATTACAGGCCCATCTCCCTCATGAACATGGGTGCAAAAATCCTCAATAAAATACTGGCAAATAGAGTACAGCAAGTTATCAGGAAGATTATGTAACATGATCAAGTGTGATTCATCCCAGATGCAGAAAAAGCTTTCAACAAAATTCAACACTCATTCATGATCAAAACCCTACAGAAAATTGAAATAGATGGTCTCTATCTCAACCTGATAAAAGCCATATATCATAAACCAACAGCCAACATCTTACTAAATGGAGAAAAACAGAAAATTTTCAATCTAAAATCAGGAGCAAGACAAGAATGTCCATTATCATCAATCCTATTCAATATAGTCCTGGATACATTAGCTAGAGCAATTAGACAAGAAAGAGAAATAAAAGGAATAAGGATAGGAAAGGAAGAAATTATATTATCATCATTTGCAGATGATATGATACTCTACATAGAAGACCCCCAAATACTCATTGAAAGACTTATAGATGTAATAACCAAATTCAATAATGCAGCTGGATACAATGTCAACACTCAAAAATCAATAGCATTCCTGTACACAAACAACAAAATCACTGAGAGAGAAATAAGGGAAACCACACCCTTCACTATAGCATCAAAAATATGTAATACTTATGAAACAATCTAACAAAGGAAGTAAAAGATCTATACAGTGAAAACTACATTACTGTGAAAAAGGAAATTGAACAGGATTTCAGAAAATGGAAAGATATTCCCTGTTCATGGATAGGAAGAATAAACATTGTGAAAATGGCCATTCTCCCAAAATTGTTTTACAGATTTAATGCAATTTCAATCAACATACCACTTTCATACTTCACAGAGCTAGAGAAACCATCCCTAAAATTCATCTGCAGTCAGAGGAGACCTAGAATAGCAAAAGCAATTCTGGGCAACAAAGGTGGGGCAGGAGGCATCACAATCCCAGATTGAAATTATATTACAAATCTATTGTGATAGAATCAGCATGGTACTGGAATAAAAACAGATCTAAGGATCAATGGAATAGATTAAAAGATACAGCCACAACTACAAACTACTCTGCCACCTGATTTTTGGCAAAGGGGCCAAACATGTACACTGGAATTAAGAGAGTCTTTTTAATAAATTGTGCTGGAAGAACTGGTTTTCCATATGCTGTAAACTAAAACTACATTCATGTCTATCACCATGCACTAAACTAAAGTCAAAATGGATTACAGATCTGAATATTGAAGCAGAGATACTAAATCTGCTGGAAGACAAAGTAGTTAAAAATCTTACAACATAGGTGTAGGTAGAAAGTTCATGAAAAAAATCAAACTGCATGGGAAGTACTTCCCAGAATCAGCTACTGGGATCTTGTCTTATTAAAAAAATTTTGCATGTCAAAGGAAATTTCCATAGAGGGAAAAGAAAACCCATGAATTGGGAAAATTTCTTAGGCAACTGTCTCTCAGACAAAGGATTTCTATGTAAAACATATAAAGAATTTTTAAAAATTCAGGCCCCTAAAATTCAAGAACCTCATCCAAAAATGGGCATCTGAGATGAATACACACTTCTCAGATGATGAAATGCAAATGGCGAATAAATATATGAAAAAATGTTCAACATCAATGGTCATTCAGGAAATGCCAATAAAACAACACTGAGATTCCATCTCACTCCAGAAAGAACGGCCAAGATCAAGAAATCAACCAATAACAAATGCTGGAGGGGAAAAAGGAACTTTTCTTCACTGTTGGTGAGTGTGTAGACTGGTGCAACCATTGTGAAAATCAGTGTAGAGAATCTTCAAGAAGCTAGGATTAGAGATTCCATTTGACCCAGATATCCAGCTTCTGGGCATTTTTCCAGAAGAATTGAAAACGTCATACCACAATGATATATGTGCACCCATGTTTATAGCAACATAGTTTGTAATAGCCAAATCTTGGAAACAACCCAAGTGCCCATCAGTCAATGAATGGATAAAAAATGTGGTATTTTTATACAATAGAGTACTACTCAGCCATCAAGAAAGATTGCATCGACTTTTATAAGTAAGTGTATACAACTTGAGACCATACTCATAAGTGAAATAAATCAAACTCACATGTGTAAATACTGTATTGTCTCTCTAGCATAAGAAACTGAAACAGTATATATAATCCAAAATCTACAATAAATACTGTGTAAGGGTAAGAAACTGCTCAAAGAGGAAATGTAATTGGGAAAGGGAAAAGCAGGAAAGAAGGAAGGAAAAAGGAAAAAGACATAATTTGTATATATATTCATAAGATAGCTAAAATGACTATACTACCAAATGTATTAGTTATTGGAAAAGAACAGTTAATACTCATATGATTAGATCAATTTTACATGTCTATATCTATTAATCTAAGCAAATCCTTTGGAGGTAACGATATGCAATATTACAACTATTGTCAAATTCCTATCATCTTGTTTTTGTAAACCTATACTCTTATTGTAGTGGATTTGTTGTTGCTGCTTGCTTGACTCTTGCTTTTTGTTTTTCTTTTCTGTGTTTTTTCTCTTAAATTAAAAAATGTCAATTTCTACAACAAAAATACATGTTGAAAAAAATGAGCATAATGTCAGTCATATGGGTTTATTCATTCTAAAAGATCTTATGTATTCATGGAGAAAAATAATAGGCTGAAGCAGAGCACATAGCAAAATATTAATGTTGGAGAATATGAGTGAGGTTTATAGGCATTTTTATGCTAGTGTCACAACTATTCCATGATTTTGAAATTATGTAAAAGAAATTTCAAAGACTCACAAAGAAGAAAGTTTGAAGCAAAAAGGAGAATACATTTGTAGACTATTTCATTGATATTAATTAACTAATAGTATCAAATAACTAATAGTATCAAAATCATTAAACATCTAGAAGAAAACCCAGTTAAAGGTGTATAAAACTTCTGACATAAATTAAAAAGCTACTACTGAGGAATATAATATCCAAATCAGTTAGGAGACTCAATGCTGGCAGTCTATTATCTCCAAATTCATGTGTTGGTTAAATGTAATCTCAGTCAAAGTATCATTAAGTTTTTTGTATTAGGTATACAACTTGATTCTAAATTTTATATGGATCAAGAATGAACAACACATTTGACAAGAAAATCAAGAAAATTAAATGAGTCATTTGAAAGTCACTCTAGATTATATGAATATATATACCATAAAGATTTATCAACTAAAGGTATATGTTATTCGTGCAAGGATAGACACATGGCTGAACAGACAGAAGAGAGTATAGGAACAAACTCGGAAACTCCTGCACACTGTTCAAGAGTCAGGTGGTGGTGCATTTGGGGAGACAGCTTTCTGGGAAGGTGTTTTGAGTCTATGCTCTGTGGAATAAAAAAATAATTATTTTTTGAATCTCAGAGAGATTATGCAAATGTATCAAAAGAAAAAGAATTAAGTTTCTATATTTTTAAAAATGTTTTTATGATCTTTGCGTAGGCAAAGTTCTCTCCAAAACCATACAGGAAATTGTCCTGGGACAGTATGGCTGCTGAAAGAAGTCTGAGTTCATGCTCTTCCTTTCCCCCATTGTCCCAGGATTCCATGGCTGGTGAGAGGAGTCTGAATTTGGCTCCTCCCATCCTCCATTGACTCCGGATGTGGCAGCTGGTGAGAGAAGTCTGAGATCCACTCTTTCCTCCCTTCGCAGGTGGGACTTAGGCTGGAAACCTGTGGGAATGCCAGTGACACAGTAGGACCCTGCTTAAGGTGCACACAACAGACAAACAGAACTAGAGGCATGGAAACGTCTCATGCGACAGTAACAATACTAGCCAAAAAGTGGCAAGTTAGAAGAACCAGTGTAGTGCTTGAGGACAAAGATCCAAGGAATATAAGTGGATGGTTAGTGCCTCTCCCTTGTCTTTTCTTGTATTTTCTCTCTTTTTATTTTTCTTTTCTAAATGACTGGGGAGAACTCCATCCACAGAAAACCAGTCCCATCCCCCAAATCCAGAGAACAAAGATCAGACCCAAACCCAGCACAAATCCACCTGCAAACTTGGCTACAGTACACATTTCTGGGATGTGACTCAGACCTACCACAGAAATATTTTTTATTTTTATTATTTTATTTTATTTTATTTTTGTGGCACCTGGGATCGAACTCACAATCTTGCGCCTGCCAGGCAGGTGCTTAAGCCACCGAGCCAAACTCCTGTCCCTAGTTTTTTGAGGCAGGGTCGCACTATGCAGCTCAGGTTGGCCTTGTGCTCGCGTTGTAGCCCAAACTGGCCTCGAACTCACAATGCTCCTCTTACCTCAGCCTCCCGAGTGCTGGGATTAAAGGCATGCGGCACCACACCTGGCACCACAGAGTTATTGACCCTAGAAGAATTTGACTACTTTCAGTTTTCTCTGTCTGATTGGTTTCCCTCTTGATATTCAGCTGGAATAGTGTTTTGTTTCATTTTTTATCTTGTTTGTTTGTTTTCCCTTTCTTGTCTCATTTTCTGTCTGTTCTGACTTGCCCTATTTTGTTTTTCTTTTACATTGCTGTTTTTTTGGTGTGTGGGATATATTTGTTTAATGTTTGTTTTTTCCTTTTTCTTTTCTTCTTTCTTTTCCATTTCATTCACAATTTAGATCTCTAACTTTTATTTCTGTTTTATTCTATAGATCCTTTTCCTCTCTTTAGTCAACTATCTCTCTTGACTTTATGGTACTTTCATGTGAGTAAACAGTGTCTCTTTCTGGTTCACTTTAAAATCCCTCGGCCTTCTCTTCCAATTCTTCCTTCCTGTGTTCAACAATTACCCCAAACCTGGGTGATCATCCTGTGCCCTCCAATCTTGCTCCCATTGTATTTAACCTCATTCATCTCTCCATCCTACCCTCTATCCTCTTGAGTCCCCCAGTAAGGTAAGATCACTTTACTAAGTGGAAAATCATTGCATATAAGTTCCTGGTATAAGTTGGATTATATTATATTTTTGTAAACCTTCTTTTTATGGTTATAGATATCAGGCTAATTGTTACCACAGTTTGTCAGTAAACAGACTGTATTTGAGTCTATTGCTATTGCCAACTAAACTACTTTAACAGGGATGTAATACATACTATAACCATTTCTCACCTGTATGACAGCACTGTGGGGATCATAGCCATCATCATAGTCTATACCAAAGGAATGGGCCCTAAGTCAAATACAGAGCAACTCCTTAGTCTTAATATATTGGGAAGTTAGGTTCTTGGAACAAACATAAAGACCAAGAACCACCTACCTCTAAAAGACATCCAGATGAACAGACACCTTCTAGAAAAGCCTCAACACCACTGATAATGCTATCTAACAAGAAATCTACAAGCATCAACACAGAAAACAAAATAAAATAGAAAACACAGAATTACAAGACAAAATAGCAAAATGCAACCCCAAATGCACAGCCCACTTAGAACAAGTCCAGAGCACAAAGAGATAGAGGAAATCAGAAGCTAATGAATGGAACTCTGAAATGATAGCAGAAGCAAAAAGGCAAATGGAAGAGGATATAGGAAAAAAATCTCTCAGGAGTGAAAGAAATGACCATCAAAATAAAGGACATGTAAGCAGACACAGATAAATAGAGGAGCTCAGGAAAATGATGGAAACCATGAATGCCAAACATAGACAAGAGATGAATCAATGAAACAGATGCAAACAGAAATTAATTAATATCCATTGAAAGTATATGCAGCAGATTGAATGAAGGTGAGGATAGACTATCAGATCTAGAAAATAAGAATGTGACTAGCAACCAGGAAAGAAAGATATCTTATTTCTTCTCTTTTTTTCCTCCACAACCAGGAATTGAACTCAGGACCTCATGTTTGCTGGGCAGGTTCTGTGCTGCTGGGCTATAAACCTGCCTCAAGAAAGACATCTTAAAAATAGCAAGAGACCACAAAAATCAATTCAATAGCTATAGGATGAAGCAAAGAAGAACAACATAGGATTGATGGACTCCATGAGAGAGCTGGAGACAACACAAAAGCCATTAAAAATCTCTTCACAGAGATAATGACAGAAAACTTCCCAAACATGGATAAAGAGTTTGATGTGCAAATAAATGAAGCACATAGAACTCCAATTAGCCACAACAAGAATAAATCTACACTAAAGCATACAATAATGAAGATTCCAGAAATTCAGCACAAGAACACATTATTAAAAGCAGCTAGAGAAAATAAACTTGTCACTTATAAAGTAAAGCCCATCAGTATCACAGAAGACTTCTCAACATGACCCTCAAATCAAGGACAGATTGGAGTGAGGTATTTCAAGCCCTAAAGTAAAACAATCTTCAACCCAAATTGATGTTCCCCACAAAATTATCTCTCAAAATTAATGGAGACTAAAGATACTTCCATGACAAAAAACAACTGAAGAATTTATGGCCACCAAACCAGTGCTACAGAATATTCTCAAGTACATCTTAGAAAGAGATAACAAAGACAACAAACACATGAACACCAATAAAAAGAAGCCACTAGGCAAGGTAAAGAAACAGAGGAGGAAGACAAGTAACAAACATCAGGAAACAACATGAAAAAGAAAAGCCAATACATATCAGTTGTAACCATCAACATGAGTAGTCTCAACTCACCAATCAAAAGAAATAGACTGGCAGAACGGACCAAGAAGCAAGATTCAACAATATGCTGCATTCAAGAAACACATTTAAACCCAAAAGAAATTCATAGGCTAAAAATATCAAAGGATGGAAAACAATTCTCCATGCCATGGGAACACAGAAAAAATCAAGAATAGCTATTCTATTTGTATACAATGCAAATTTTAAGCCAAAACTTATCAAAGGAGACAAAAAGGTCACTACATACTTGTTAAGGAGAAACTCCAAGAACAGGAGATAACAATCATATACATTTATGAACCAAACACAGGTTCACCAAACTTTATACAACAAATATTAACAGACATGAAAAGCCAAATAGGCACTAGCACAAATTTAATGGGGAACCTTAATAGCCCACTCTCATAAATTAGCAAAGAAATATTAAAATTAAATCAAGCCTGTGAACAAGTGGACTTGGTTGATGTCTACAAAGTGTTCCACCTCAAAGCAACAGAATACACATTCTTCTCAATAGCACATGGGATCTTTTCAAAAATAGATCAATTATTAATTGGCAAAACATGTTTAAATAAATGTAGAGGAATTGAAATCATCCCATACATATTATCTGACTATAGCACAATGAAACTGGAAATCAGTGGCAAAGGAAGTCACAAAAACTGCTTAACACATGGATATTAAACAACACACTTCTGAGCAACCAATGTGTTACAGAGGAAATTAAAGGTGAAATCAAACAGTATATGCAATTAAACAATGCCAATTTAACATACTGAAACTTATGGTATGCATTGAAAGCAGTCCTAGAGAGAAGTTTACAGAAATGAACTCACACATCAGGAAAACAGAAAGAACTCAAATAAACAATCTAATGTTGAACCTAA
Organism: Dasyprocta punctata; assembly: GCA_004363535.1. Taxonomy (NCBI): domain Eukaryota; kingdom Metazoa; phylum Chordata; class Mammalia; order Rodentia; family Dasyproctidae; genus Dasyprocta; species Dasyprocta punctata. The sequence continues at coordinate 3,936 of RJWM01029679.1, read as the reverse complement.
AATTTCTAGAAAAAGAAGAATAAACCAAACCCAAAGCTTGTATGAGGGAGGAAATTAGAAAGGGAAGAAATTAATGCAATAGAGACTAAGGAAACAATACAAAGAATCAATGAATTGAAAAGGTGGTTCTTTGAAAGAATAAATAAAATTGATAAACCATTAACCAACCTCATCAAAAAGAGGAAAGAAAAAATATAAATTCAAGCAATTAGAAAGGAAAAGGGGGAAATCACAATGGATCTCACAGAAATCCAGGAGATTATGGATACCTACTATGAGAAACTATATTCTAATAACATGGAAAACACAGAAGAAATGGACAGATTCCTACACATGATCCAGTTGTCAATACTAAATTAAGAAGATATAAAAATTCTAAATAACTCAATATCAACCATTGAAATTGAAAATGTAATTACAAATTTACATGAAAGAAAATTCCAGGCCCTGAAAGATTCACTGTTGTAGTTTATAAGAAATTTAGAGAAAAACCAATGCCACTAATACTGAAAGGGAAGCAGTGCTTCCAAAATAATGTCTAGAAGAAAGTACTACCCTGATTTCACCAGAGACAAACACAACCAAAAAAGAATACTACAGGCCAATACTGTAGGCTAAGAAACACAGATGCAAAAAACCTTAATAAGATACTGGCAAACAAGAGTGCAGAAATCACCAAGAAGATTGTACATAATGACCAAGAAGGATTCATCCAAGGGATGCAGGAACGATTCAACATATTCAAATCAATAAATATAATACACCATGTTGACAGAAACAAAGACAAATTCACATGATCATCTCAATAGATGCAGAAAAAGCATTTGAGAAAGTCCAACTCCCATTCAAGATACAAAACCCTACAGAAAATTGGAATAGATGGTCTACCTAAATCTGATAAAAGCCATCTATGAAAAACCAACAACTAATATCATATTAAATGTTCAAAACTAGGGCTGGGAATTTGGCTCAGTGGCTTAAGCTCCTGCCTGGCAGGTTTGAGGTTGTGAGCTCAATCCCTAGTACCGAAAAAAAACCCAAAAAACAAAAACAAAAAACAAATAAACAAACAAACAAAAAAACAAGTTCAAAACTGAAAGCTTTTACTCTAAGAACAGGAACAAAACAAGGGTGAAACAAGGGTGCCCATTATCACCAAACCTATTCAGTATAGTTTTGGAAACATTAGCCAGAGCAATTAATTAGACAAGAGAAAAAAAATTAAAGAAATAAAGATAGGAAAGGAAGGAGTTAAATCATAATTTGTAAATGACATGATACTCTACCTAGAAGACTCCCAAAACTCTACCAAAACATGAAAATTTAATATTCAGATCCAGCATTGTAGCTGAATATGAAGTCAACACTCAAAAATCAATAAAATTCCTGTATGCAAGCAATAAACTCACAGTGAGAGAAATTAGGGAAAGTATACCCTTCACAGTAGCATCTACAACAATGAAATATTTAGGAATCATTTTAACAAAGGATGCAAAATACTTGTACAGTGAGAATTACAGAATCCTAAAAAAGGAAATCAAAGAAAATATCAGAAAATGGAAAGATATACCTTGCTCTTGGTAAGCAGAACCAACATAGTGAAAGTGACCATACTGCAAAAACTGCTATACAGATTTAATGCAATCCCAATCAAAATACCATTAGCAAAACTTACAGATCTAGAGAAAACATTCCTAAAATTCATTTGGAACCAGAAGAGACATAGAATAGCAAAAGCAATTCTTGGCAACAAAGGCAAGTCAGGGGGCATCACAATCTGAGACCTGAAATTAACAAAGTAACAAGCATAGTAGTGGGAAAAAACAGGCTTCAGGACCAGTGGAACAAAATAGAAGATGCAGATGCAACCCCAAAAACACTCAGCCATCTTGTCTTTGACAAAGGAGTCAGACCTGTTCACTGGAAGAAAAATACTCTCTTTAATAAATGGTGCTGGAAAAACTGTCTTTCCATATACCAAAGAATAAAACTAGACCCATGTCTATCACCATGTCCTAAACTAAAGTCAGAATGGATCAAAAATCTAAATATTAAAATAAAAATACTACATTTATTGGAGGAGAACATAGGTAGAAATCTCAAAGACATAGGTGTAGGCAGAGACTTCATGAAAAAACCCCCAGACTTCAAGGAAAATGTTACAAACAATCAACAAATGGGCTCTCACCTTATTAAAGAACTTTTGCACAATTAAAAAAATCACCAACAGAGTTAAAAGGCAATTCACAGAGTGTGAAAAATTATAGTCAGTTGTCCATTAGACAAAAGACTTATATCTAGAACATATAAAGATTTGAAAAAAATTAGAGCCCCCAAATTAAAAAAAACCCAAAAATGGGCATCTGAGATGAATACAGATTTCTCAAATTAAGAAATACAAATGGATAATAAATGTATGAAAAATGTTCAACGTTATCAGTCATTTGAAAGATGTAAATTAAAACAACACAGATTCCATCCATAAAGATTGGCAATCATCAAAAAATCAACCGACAATAAATGCTGGTGGAGCTGTGGGGAAAAAGGAATCCTCCACTACTGGTGGGAGTGTAGACTGTTGCCACCACTGTGAAAATCAGTGTGAAGATTCCTCAAAAAACTAGGATTCCCCTTATGGGTATCTTTACAATAGAATTAAAAACATCATACCACAGCAATATACATGCACGTGTGTTTTTAGCAGCACAACATGTAATAGGTAAATCTTGGAAATGACTCAGATGCCATCTACTGAATAATGGATAAAAAAAAGATGTGGATTTTTAAAAATATAATGAAGTACTACTTAGTCATAAATAAGGATAAACTTGAGACTTTACCCAGTTAGATTCCCAGCTAGTTTCTCCTAGTTCATTCAAAAGACAGGTTTGTGCTAATGTTGTCTGGATAAGATATCATACTTATATCTTGTACTCTGAACAACTGCTATGAAGACAATGATACTAATGCATTAATTATTGTAACCTTTTTTATTTAAGAGAAAAAAAGACACATATAAGAAAGACAAAAAGCGAAAGAGACAAACAAATGACAACAGCAAATCCACAACAGTAACATTATAGGTTTACAAAGCAAGATGATAGGAACTTGATAATGGTTGCAATATTGTGTATCATTACCTTCAACGTGGTTGTTTACATTAAGAGACAAAGACATGTAAAATTGGTCCAATCATATATTAACCAATCTTTCTCAATAACTAATACATTCAGCAGTATAGTCATTTTAGTTATCTTACATATACATATATACAGATTTAAGTCTTCTTCCTTTTCCCTTCCTTCTTTCCTCCTTTTCCTTTTCCCAATTACTTTTGCTCTTTGAGAAGTTCTTTACCCTTACACAGTATTTATTGTAGATTTTGGATCATATATACTTTTTCAGTTTCTTATACTAGGGAGACAATATGGTATTTACATATGTTGGTTTGATTTATCTCACTTATGAGTATGGTCTAAAGTTGCATCCATTTACTTATGAACGTCTCAATGCAATCTTTCTTGATAGCTGAGTAGTACTCTATTGTATAAAAATACCACATCCTTTTTATCCATTCCTTGATTGATGGGCACTTGGGTTGTTTCCAAGATTCGGCTATTACAAATTGGGTTGCTATAAACATGGGTGCACAAATATCACTGTGGGATGATGTTTTCTTTTTTTTTCAATTTTTTTTATTTTAGCGAAGAAAAAACAGAAAAAAAGACATATAAAACAAAAACAACAAGCAAAAGAGACAAACAAATGACTAGAGTAAATACACAACAGTAACATTGCAGGTTTACAAAATCGGATGATAGAAACTTGACAATGGTTGCAATATTGCGTATCGTTATCTTTAAAATGGTTACTTACATTAACAGATATAGACATGTAAAATTAATCTAATCATATGAGTATTAATTGTTCTTTCTC
>RJWM01029678.1:0-24068 GCA_004363535.1 Dasyprocta punctata | reverse complement strand
CCCAGCAGAAACCTCCCGAGCCTGGTCTTTACCGGCAGGCTTTTTATCAACCTTCTGGTCTCCTGAGCTCTGACCAGAATCTCCTATACAGAACAGCCTAAGCTGTTCCAGGGCTACTCTTTCAGGAGACATCTCTGAACCTTTCCAAACTCTTCCCACTAACCATTTCCAAAGGCTCTTGAACCACATGGTCAGGTATAGTCACAGCAACGACCCCACTCCACTGGTACCAAATTCTGTCTTGGTTACTTTTTACTTGTTGCTGAGACAAAACACCTGACACACAAAATTAGGGAAGGAAAGGTTTATTTTAGCTTACAGTTTTTGGAGGTTTCAGTCCACAATCAGCTGGCTCCAAGGCAGGGTGGCATGGCACTGGGGCAGCACTTCAAGGCAGCAGCCAAACAAAAGCAGCCAAAGTAAAAGGAGCAAGAGCAAGCCTCTTCTCCTCCTTTATATAGTACACAGGACACCCTCCCCCCCAGGGTGGGTGTAGCATTCACAAACATCCTTGCCTTCCTTTGCACAGGATGAGGATGTTTACAAAGTAAGACCCCTGGCTCCCTGCTGACTCTCTCAGCTAAACTTCTGACCTTCTCAAATTGTAACAATGGCCAGGTAACTACTTATGCTCTACACCCCAAGATGTAGAGCTGCTGCCTTACTTAATTAAGCTGCTAGACTTCTCAAGTTGACACAATGTATAAACCATAGCAATGCCTCACTTATTTGTATGTCAAATTCTTTTTCTCTACCAGGAAAATTTTCTGACATGATGTCTGTAAGGATGTTTTCAATGTCATTTGTAGTATCTTCTGCTTGTTCCCTGACTCCAATTAATCTGAAGCTATTTTTCTTTGCCCCGTCAAACAACTGCTGGATTACTATCTCATGATCCCTTGCTAGTTTTGAAGAATCCTTCTTTTCCTGGTCACTCACCGCGAGCCTGTCTCCAATATCCGAGATCCTGTCCTTACATTGGCTTAATCTGCTTTGAATACTTTCAGTAGAGTTTCTAATCTCCTGGATATCTACTTGAATCTGCTTTATGGAATCCATTTGCTTCCTATGTTGTCCTTCCATAATTTGCTTAAGCTTGTTTATTTTTTTTGTCTGTGTCTGCCCTAACATCACTAAGCATGGTGTATATTTTGGTAGTCTCTGTGGTTATTTGAGAGATTATTTCTTTCTTTTTTTTTTTTTTTGCTGCATCGGGGATTGAACTCACAACCTCGCGCCTGCCAGGGCAGGCGCTTAAGGCACTGAGCCAAACTCCCAGCCCTGGTTTTTTGAGGCAGGGTCGCACTATGTAGCTCAGGCCGGCCTTGCGCTCGCGCTGTAGCCCAAGTCGGTCTCGAACTCACAACGCTCCGCCTACCTCAGCCTCCCGAGTGCTGGGATTAAAGGCGTGCGCCACCACACCCGGCTTGAGAGATTATTTCTGATTTCATTTTTTCCAAAGCCTCATTCAACTGCTTTGTTACCACTTTGGAGAAATCTGGTAGGGAGCTTTTGGATTTTCCAGCCTCATTGCCCCCTGGGTTTGCCTTTGGTGAACTGAGTGTCTGAAGTTGTGTCCTGTTTAAGTGTCTTCTCATTTCTTTTCTTTTTTAGTTTAATTCCTAGAGTGATACCTGTTAGTTGCCTGTAGTGGGTTACTTTAATGGCGGTATTAAGGACTTCTAGGTGATGAGCACTTCCCTGAGATATCTTCCAGGTGTAGCTGGTTCCTGGGCTCTGAGTCTATTGGAAAATCCCACCTCCTCAGTTTGTCAGAGATGAGAACCACTGCTCACCTAGCCCATTCCCTGGTTCCTTGGCACTATGCCTCAGTTCTCTCCGTGATCCCCAGTCAATCTCAGTCCTGGACCAGCAAGGCCAACAGCTATCCAGCTCAATCGAGTCAGTTCTGGCTGCAGTGGCACCCACAGCACCAAACACAGCCAACAAAATAGTAAACTGATCCAACCCCTGATTTACAACCCTCAACCATATAAACTGAATTTATATCCATACAACAAGATGCAGAACATATACAGTACTTAGATTCAAAAAATGTCAATTCTGTTCCCAAGGGTGAGAACCCAAAATGAATTTAAGAAAAAGCAGAAAAGTGGGAAAAGGGAAAAGAGACTGCAAATCGGTTGGAGAACAAAGATGGGTCCACTAACTCAGGGAAACCACTGCAGAAGACTGAGGGAAAAGAAAGCCAAAAGAGACAGAAAAGAGAACAGAACAAGACCAGACCCAAAAGGAGGGCAGAAACCACACTCATGCCAAAAAAAAAAAAAAAAAAAAAAAAAAAAGAGTCCACTTTCAGGGTTCTCTCTGGATTCACTGGTACACAGCCTGTGGAGACAGCCACCCAAATCATGGCACTCTATCTCCGTAAGCCGGCAGCAGTTCGTGGACGGAGTAGTAGACGACCTTAGCAGGCCTGCCCTGAGAGCGGCCTCCTCGGGCTCGCAGCCATCCAGGCAGTGTCCGCGGGTCTGCGCCCAGCTAGGAACCGCTGGGGGAAGCCGCAAAACAGTCCTAGCCCCAGGCGTATCTGGCCTGACCCAGGAATGGCTTCCAGCACATCGCCCTCCTGCGGGAGGACCAGGCCCTCCGCACTCACCGCCACCCAGCACAGCCCTCCGCGCCCGCTCTCCTCCACTGGGGAATGACCCCACAAAGGTCCCGGGGTCACCAGCCACCACCAACACCGCGACCGTGCCCCGCCGGGCTCCAACAGCTCCCCTCGCGCAGTGAGTCCCGTTCCGGGCGAAGGTTCCTCCAGCTACTGCCTTCTTCATAATTGAATTTTTTCTTTTCACTCTCTCTGTGGGGTTCGAGTCAGACTTCAGGCTCTTCCTGGGTCCAAGGAACCCATCTCCCTCTTTTTTGTCTTCCTCAAGATGGTGTGTTCCCACGTCTAGCCGGTGTCTCTCAGAGAGGCTGTTTTCCCTGCGGCCTACTACTCCGCCATCTTCCCGGAAGAGTCTGTAATAGAGAAATTTGAAACAGATGAAAAAACTTTTCAGACAAGCTTGGTTAAATAAACAATAGCACACAAATACAGCGGGATACCCTACAATGACTAAAAGAACAAGACAGATGTATATATAAAGGTCTGGAATCATGACTGTGCTCTATTTTTAAACTGAAAAGAATAGTAGAATTACTGATCTCTCTGAGTTCACTGAAGAGTAAGATTTGTACTGGTATTGTTCGGACAATTGAATACAGGTATCTTGTGTTCTGGGTGAATGATTTGGGGATGACAATGTGTAATGTAGGTACTATTGTTGCCCCCTGATTGACATGCCTTAAAATTTTGCTGTAATATTTGTTCTTCTTTTTCTTTCTTTTTATCCATGAATAAAATGGATTTGAAGAAAAATTAAGCTATAAAAAAAAGAATAGTATTAGAGTATCATCATATGTTCTTAAAAAATAATGATGAATAAGTATCTAGTTGGATTCACATAGAAAATGCTGCTTCTTGCTGAGGTTACCTAGGGTTCCCTTTAAAAACCTGCACCACACCCAGCTTGCACTACCAACCTCTGTCACCTGGCTCTACTTCATTTTCCCAGAGCTCAGAGCACTGTCTTACCTGCCTCATAAATTACGTTGTGAATGTAAACCACAGGGATAAAGAACTTTGTCTATTTTGTTCACAGATCGCTCAAGAGTCCAGCTAGGATACTGCCTGGTGTGTAGCCCTCAGTAAGTATTCATTGAGTCATGAATGAGTGGATGAATTCTGGGGGAAGAGAATTAAAAGAAGGGTACCTGCCTTTCATGCTTTATATATATTTTTTACTGATAATATCTTTTTCTACAATTGTGCTTTATCTTTGTTATTTAAAATGATGTATCACAGAATTATAAATTCTGTCTTTGGTTTTGAAAAGATTTCCACAAATACACAGTGTCACCAGGTGAGTTATTAGAACCCCGGTTTTACTTTGTGGGAAAATGAAGTTTGTGTTCCACATGAGTCACAGCCATTGTTAGGAAGCTAACAAATATACCCGGTGACAGCATCGCTGAATCCATGTTTTAGGAGCGAAAAGGCTGTTAAATTCTAGATGTCTTTATGTGGTATAAATGTCCATTGTCTCAGTCTTTCTCCTTGAGAGCAGGGTTGAGTCATTCATTCTCTGATTCCTTCAGGCAAAGTTCACATCTTCCCCTTTTTAGAAATTCTCCTTCCTGTCCTAAATAAACTCATTCTCTACCTATGTCTGGTGAACGAAGATTGGAAGTTTTCCTGAATAACCCAGATTCCAAATTCTTGGACCATTTTTATTCTTACAACATTCTCACAATGTCCTAGTAATTCCAGAATTTTAATTTTAATTCCAGAATGGTTCCTACAGCCAGGTATGGTGGTACATGCCTGTAATCCCAGCACTCAGGAGACTAAGGCAGGAGGATCATTGTGAGTTGGACAAGCCTGGGTTACAAAGTGAACTCAAGGCCAGCCTGAACTGTGTAGCAAGACCCTGTCTAAAGAAGACAAACAAACAAACAAACAACCCCCCTGAAACTATGGTTCTTAAAAAATAATCTCTGCATTGGTTCATTTCTTGTTGCGGTAACAAAATACCCATGGCAGATTACTTTATTAAAAAAAAAAAGAGCTTTATTTTGGTTCTAGAAAGTGAAGGTCTAGAAACCTCATTGGATGATGGTAAGAGATTTGAAGTGTGTTTATGTGTAGTTTATCTCCTTCTTCTTTAGAAGATACCAGGACCCAGTCACAGGGCACCACCCTAGTGACCTTATCTATTCCAGATCACTTTCTGAAGGCCTCACCTCTAGACACTGTAGGCAGTTGGGTGTCATCTCTCTTCATGCCATTAGCACGTGACTTTGAGATTAAGTCTCGTGTGAGTTCAGGGGGACAAGTCATATCTAAGTCACAGCAGTCTCACTAGCCCAGAGAAGGGTCACTAAGATACATCACGGGTTTTGAAGCAGGAGGTAGCCTAAGGTCATAGAGAATAATCCTTGAAATTGAACCTTAGGCATTCTCACTCTGTCCTTTACTAATGGGTTACCTTGGACAACTTCTCTGGAGAACTAGGAACTCTAAAAGCTAATTTGAAACAAAGTCATGAGAACTGAATGAAATAATGTACATAACCCCCCTATTGTATATAGGATCAGGCACATAGAAGATGGCTAATAAATGGAATTTTTTTCCCTATTTGTCAAGAAGCAAAATAGAGGCCTTATGATTAAAGATGTGTTGTGTAGACACGATGGAATATTATACAGCTATTAAAAGAACAAAAGTCTGTCATTTGCAGCCACATGGATGGAACTGTAGGACTTTACGTTAAACAAAATAACTCAGGTGCAAGAAGATAAACACCACGTTTTCACTCATTTGTGGAGTTTAAAAAGTTGATCATGTTATAGTAGAATAGACTAGAAGTCACTAGGAAGAGTAGGGGGGACCAAAATACATAGCAAGGGTGGGGGGATTTTGTTCTAACATTTTGTAGCACAATCAAGTACCTATGGTCTACAACAGCTAACCACACTTTTCAAAATAACAACAGAACAAGAGTTTGAAGCTTCTCAACATACAGAAATGATAGTATTTGGGGAATCGAAAATGCTATTGCCCCAGTTTGACCATTATACATCATATACATGCATTGAATTATAATACTGTACTTCATAAGTAATTATAAATATTATGTCAATTATAAAGACTTTTAAAAAAATCGTTGCATTGGTCACTTTCCTGTTGCTGGTACGGAGCACTTGACACTACCCACAATTTAAGAGAGGCTTATTCAGCTCATGGCTCAGTGGGCTTAGTCCATGGTAGGCTGGCTCCAAGGCAGAAAGGGCCTGCCAGAGGACAGCTGCTCAACTATGGCAACCAGGGAGAGAGAACAGGGAGGAGCTGGGGACGAGGACACACTGCTCCAGGTCTTGCCCCCAGGGGCCTGCCTCTTCCTCCCAGCTCCCCGAAGCGCACTGAGCCATGAACCCATCGATGGATGAGACCAGTCATAAGTGCTGTGGCCCTAAGAGCCAGGAATTTCCAAAAGCCCCCACCTCTGAAGATGTGAGACTCTGGGAGAACATTCAGGTCTAAATCATCACAGTTGAATACTTATTAGAAACAGTTTGTTCATACAGTGATGCTAACGAACAACAACAAAAATCAGTTTGCTGTTATTTCTAACTCAGTTCTTATTTCTCTGGTTAACTTTTTGTGTCAGTGCACTTTTTCTTTTTTTGCGGCACCAGGGATCGAACTTACAACCTCACACCTGCCAGGCAGGCACTTAAGCCACTGAGCCAAACTCCCAGCCCTAGGTTTTTTTGAGACAGGGTTGCACTATGTAGTTCAGGCCAGCCTTGCTCACATTGTAGCCAAAGCTGGCCTCAAACTCACAACGCTCCTCCTACCTCAGCCTCCCGAGTGCTGGGATTAAAGGCGTGGATCACCACACCCGGCTTGTGCACTTTTTCTCACAGATCAGATTTTAAGTAGGTCAAAGGAAATTTTAAAAAATATATTTTGGACTGGGTGTAGTGGCTCACGCCTTTAATCCCAGCACTTGGGAGGCTGAGGCAGTAAGATCACTGTGAGTTTGAGACCAGCCTGGCCTACAAAGTGAGTCCAAGGCCAGTCTGAACTGCATAGTGAGACCTTGTCTCAAAAAATAGGACTGGAGATTTAGCTCAGTGGTGTAAGAGCCTGCCTGGAGGGCGTGAGATTGTGAGTTCGATCCCCGTTACCACCACCACCAACAAATACGTATATATATATATTGGGCCAAGAGTATAGCTCAGTGGCACAGCATCTGCCTGGCAAGCGTAAGGTCCTGAGTTCAACTCCTGGTACCAAAAATACATTTTTTTTGCCATACTTGGAACTGCAATAGGAGTAACACATGGTTTTTGACTGAATGCAGCCCAAGGATGCTTGGCCTCTGAGTTAAGCCATCGAATCTCCAACATGAACAATGATGGCGACAGTTTCAGATTGAGCTGTCAAATGTGGCTATTGAGTGCTGCCATGTGACGAGCCCCGTTCTAGGTACAAGAAGGTAGTGAGGCTGGAAAGGAGGCGGGGTCCCAAAGCTGCTTACCACCGCGAGATTAATTATACGGACTTTCCCTGCTGTTTCTGTGAGTGTGAATCGGAGCACTTTCACCCGTTTGAGACAGTTCTGCCATGATTTGTAGGAGGACCGATTTACTGGACACTGTAGGTGCTTGGAATCAGAAACAGGCCAGGAATTCTGCTTTCAAAGTGGGCACAGAGAAACTGCTGGACTCTCTGCCAAAGCAACCTCCCCTCCCCTCCCTCAGCCTCCGGAGGAGACAACTGGCCGCACTCGGAGTGGATGCTCGCTCGGGGAGTGGGCAGCAAGCCGTGGGCAGCCTGCTCGGCTAAGTTTAGGCCAGACTTCTGTGCTTCTTATTATATTAATTAGTGTCTTGGCAAGGGTGAATGGGGTTTTTAAACCAACGGGGGTTTTGCTGATCTCTTAATTTGTAGCTTGGGATGGCTCCTTTGTTTTCGTTTCTGTTTGATTCTTCCACTCATTAAGCACTGGAGCGTAGCGTGAGCTGTAGCTCCCAGCTGTGCTGGGTCTTTCTCGAGTGATCTTCAGAGACAGTGACATCCGCCCCTGCGCCAAGGAGGGCAGAAGGACTCCGTCTGTGCCGCCAGCCCGGAGGTGGCCACCATCCTTACTTCATGTGCAGAGACAGACGTTCGGTTTAGGAATGAGCTCGGAGGGAGGAGACACCACATGACGATGCATAGAAAAATTCTCCAGTCTTCTGTCACGCTTTTGATCTCGCGTGTAATCCACCCGCTGTGGACGTGGCGGCCAGCGAAGAGAACACGGAGGGAATTACACAGAAGAGGAGCAGACCTTCAGGACTGGAGGTCGCAGGGAGCTTCCTGTTGGCTCTGAATGGACTTCCGGTACTCTCAGACCCTGGAGCACACAGATGCCCCCAAAGTCACTGCATCGATCCCCCGCCACCAGGATGCTGGTTACTGAAGCTCCGGCCGGGTAGGCCGCATGGGCTTCTCTCCTAACGGGAAGCCTTTTGCTTTCTCTGCCTCCAGAGCACGCCTGACCCATCCGCGCCTGTCACGGAGAACTAGGTGGGCAGGTCTTGCCCCGCCCTGTCCAGTACCTACCCCTCCAAAAGGAAATGACTTATTACTTAAAAATAGATTTTTTTTTTCTGGTCTTTTTTGAGACAGGATCTCGCTATGCAGTTCAGACTGGCCTTGAGCTCACTTTGTAGCCCAAGCTGGTCTCAAACTCACAACAATCCTCCTGCCTCAGTCTCCCGAGTACTGGGATTACCAGGATGTACCACTATGCCCGGTGCTAAAAATAGATTATTTTTGAGCATTCAAAGATTTTCAAAAGATGACACCTGGAAGTGAGATGGGAGCATTTCGCCTCCGAAGAAGAGAGCAGGTGAGCCAGTTCCTCCTAGGTGCCCATAGGTGGCCCCGGTGACCAGCTCCAGCATTTTCCTGGGGCGGCAGAGGGCTGTGCCCGAAAGGGCGGAGATGGGAGCTGGTCTGGGGCCTACTGCTGTCACCCCCGGAGTCCCCAAGCCCCGAGAGTCATGAAAGCCTCTACTGCCCAACCTGGAAACAGCCAGAAAGCAGTGGCAGCCTGACCTCAGCCCGGAGGTTTCCATGGGAACGGTGGCAGCTGTCAGTCAAGCAGCTGCTTCCCTGCCGCAGTGGGTCTGTCGCTGTGCCCGCTCCGCAGGGCCCCCAGGCGCTGGTGTGCTGGCTGCGGGCTTCAGGGCGGACCCGTCCCGGATGACTCCACCCCAGAGGGGCCCAGGAGACGCAGGGCCGGGCCGTGCAGCCCCTGCCTGGGGCAGCGGTGCCCCTCACGCTGTGCTCAGCCCCGGCGCCCCTCCTCCGTGCTGCCCGCCCGCCTGCAGCCCTGGCACGGACGGGTCTCCCCTGTGGTCCGCTGGTGCCTCTGGTCCCCGGTGGGCGGAGCTGTTGCTCCAGGAGAGAGCTGGCATCTCCGAGGGCTGTGAGCCCCGCGCAGGACTGGCAGAAGGGGCCGCGGGGGGTCCTCCGGGTTGGCGGCACGGCCGGACGATGAGGGCCGAGCAGGGCCCCGCCAGAGCGCGGAGGCCGTGGGGTGACGCTGCTAGTACGAAGGGAGCAGCCGGCCGGTCGCGGGGTGCAGAGGAGCCGAGCCGGGACCTCGGCTGCCGGGGCGTCCTGGGAGCAGGCACAGGGACGCGGTCCCCTTTAGGGGTCTCTGAGGAAGAGGGTGACGGCGGTGACAGCCATCAGCTGGCTCGATGGCGACAGCTGGCCCATGGTTAGTGACTGGTCACCCACGCTGGCCGTGACAGGGGAGGAGCTGCCCAACGCAGGGCACCCTTGCTGAGGAAGCTGGAGAATTTAGGGCTGAGGACTCGTTGATAGATGCTGTGTGGTTGATTTGGTACTGTACCGAAGCAGCCTCTCTCTCCCCCGTTTTCACTTTTGCTTAAGTGTGTGGGTGTGTGTGCATGTGTGTGTGTGCATGTGTGGCAATTAGGATTGAACCCACAGAGTGTTTAATTACATCACCAGACTTTGTAAACTTTATTTTGAGTCCAAGTGTCACTCAGCCTTGGCTGGCTTCCAACTTGTAATCCTCCTGTCTCAGCCTCCCTAGTAGCTGAGATCATAAGTGTGCACCACCGCTCCTGGAAGGTTTTTGTATGTTGCTTTGTTTTATTTTCACTGCTGCCTGGAATCCAGGCCTTGAGCATTCTCGGCAAGCATCCCAGCACCAAGTGACACTCACAGCCCTTTATCTACATATTCTTAAACATGTTTTGACAACGTCCCAATAGAACAGATGGATTAGTCAGCTTGGTCGCTATGACCAAATATTTGAAGAAATCAGTTTAAAAGGAGGAAAGGTGTATTTTGGGTCCTCGTTTCAGAGTGCAGTCTATGGCCTGTTGGTCTTTTTGCTTTGAGCCCGTCACAGCACAGGAGGGCAGGGCAGGGACACTTTGGGGGTCGGGGTCTGTTCAACTCGGCAGCTGAGAAGCAGGGGCAGAGCTTCTCAGTGTCCCATCGTGGTCTCCTCCAGAGTCCTCACATCCCCCTGAGGGCACCCAGGCCGGTATCCAAGTTTTTCCCACGGGGGGCTTCAGGAGTGTTTCTGACTCAAACTGTAGGAACAGGAGGAATTCGTGCTAAAAGATGATAACCAAACAAACTCTTCCCAAATGAGCGGAACTTCTACTTTGCAAAAGTTGTGGATCTATCTGTAACTATGAGGAACTAAAACATGCAAGCCTGTTCAGTCCTAAACCACGAAACGATGTCGGCTGCATGGGAACCCCTGGGGTCCTAAAACCCAGAATCTGTGCGTCAGTCGTTCTTTCCAGAAAGAAAGAAATGGATGTGGATTCACAATTTAAATCATTTACTATGAACCTGCCAAGCTACAGCTGTGCGCGTAGCGCAACCTCCATGTTCTGAGGCTTGAACTGTCTTGCAGAAGTCAGGAAAATTAATATATTCTGTTTCTTTTTGCTTTCTTTTTAGAATGAAATGATGCTTGGAAGGGTATGTTGCTGCTATGGGTTGTGTCCCATGCAATGATAGGTGGCGCTTTTTCAAAGGTGGCCGGATCTAGAGCGTGTGATGCTGGGATTGATTCGTGGTGCAGCGCTGGGATCCAGGGCACTGAGATTAAGGCCGTGAGTGCCGCCCACCCTAGGTAGCCTGGAAAAAATATAAGGGGCAGCTGTGGTCACCCCCTCATTGCTCTGCTACCTTCTGCCCACCGTGAACGGTTTCTCCTCCGTGATGCCGCCCTGTGATGCAGCCAGCCGACTATGGACTGAAACCGCTGTCAACTGAGAGCTAAATAAATCTTTCCTCTTTTAACTCTGGGTGTCAGGTATTTTGTGCCAGTAAAGAGAACAGCACAACAGTGGCATATGTTTAAAGTACTCTCTCTCTGTCTTTCTCTCTCTCTCAGTATCAGGAATTAAAGTCAGGACCTTGTGCTTGTCAGGCAGGTGCTTGTGCTACTGAGCTATATCCCCAGCCCAAAGCATTCTCTCTTCATACACTGATAACAAGAAATAGAGGAAAACAGAGGACTGTATTGAGAAATCTGGTTAGAAATTACGACTGAGCCGGGCGTGGTGGTGCACACCTTTAATCCCAGCACTCGGGAGGCTGAGGTAGGAGGAGCCTTGTGAGTTCGAGGCCTGCTTGGGCTATAACACGAGCGCAAGGCTGGCCTGAGCTACACAGTGCGACCCTGCCTCAAAAAAACTAGGGCTGGGAGTTTGGCTCAGTGACTTAAGCGCCTGTCTGGCAGGTGCGAGGTTGTGAGTTCAATTCCCGGTGCCGCAAAAAAAAAAAAAAAAAAAAAAAAAAAAAGAAAGAAATTACGACTGAACATTTTGGCTCTCTGGATCTGTAAAATGCTATCATTCAATTTATGACATGAATTAAAAATTGGTAAATATCATTGTATGATGTGACAGTGATCAAACCCAGGGTCTGGCACACGCTAAGTACCTACTCTGCCATACACCCACATCTCCAGGCCCACTCTGAATATTTTCATCCTGTACCTGAGATTTTGAAATATATATAAACCAGGGAGTGGTTGAATACAGCGGATTAACAAAAGTATCACCAAAACATTGTTCGTGTGATGAGAACGTACAACCCTTTGCATTTTTCAAGAATCCAATATATTGTGGTGAACTGTAGTCACCTTGCTGCGTAATAGAATTGTAATGATGTTTCCTTTGACCACATTTCCTCACACTACCATCCCATCCTCTGCTAAAGACCATTCTACTCTTTCCTTTTATGATCTCAATGTTTTTAGGTTCTACATGTAAGTAAGGTCATGTAGTATTTGTCTTTTTGTGCCTAGCTTATTTCACTTAATATAATGTCTCCCAGCTTTATTCATGGCGTTGTGAATGGCAGGGTTTCATTTTTAAGGCATAGTATTCCATTGTGTGTGTGTACCACATTTTCCCTGTCCATTCATTTGTTGATAGACACAGGTTGATTCCACACCTTGGCAACTGTGAGCAGTGCTGTCGTGAACTCGCAAGGACAAATGTCTTCTCCACACTCTGATGTTCATTTCCTACTGAAATAAGCCCCAGAGTGGAATTGTTGGATCACGTGATAGTTCTAGTTTTCATTTTTTGAGGAATCTTCACACTGTTTTCCATAAAGGTTGTACTAATTTGCATTTTTTACCAGTGATGTGTAAGAGTTCCTTTTCCTCCACAACCTCACCAAAGTGTAATTATTTTGGAAAATGCCAAAGTCAGTGTATTTTGAAGAAGATCCATGTGAAGTATTTGAAAAGTGTCTGAATATGATTTATTTTCCCCCCTGAGAAATGGGCTGAAGTAGGTAAGAAATACTGATAATTTGCCCCTCTGAAGGGATGCTTGCATTTTCAGTCTGGCTTTAAAACTTCTATTTGAACTTATTATGTATGCATGCCTATAATCCCAGCACTTGGGAAGCTGAGGCAGGAGGATTGCTAGGAATTTAAGGCAAGCCTGGGCTGCATCATGAGTTCAAGGCCAACCTGAACCACATAGCAAGACCCTGTCTCAGAAAACCCCTAAATTTATTATGTATTCTTAAATTTCCTCTGGCTGCCACTCAATGACTGACTAATTATAGGAGGTTAGGCACTGGGTATCTGTGTGGATTCTCATCTTTCAGGGGAAGAATTCCATCTGTGAGGCCGCATGGAGCTTCTGCCCATTCCCAAACCCTGCCTTGGAGCAGCTCTGTAAAGGAGTAGCCCGCCCTGGGAAGTGATGTACAAGGCAGGACAGCGGACACAAGCAGAGAACTTTCGGAGTCAGATAAGCCTGGCTTGGAGTGCAGACTCCACACCAGACTGGCTGTGCCGGGTGAGTGAGCTACTGCATCTCTTTTCATTTTAGTTCTCGGAAAAGTCAGCAAGGCAGGTGGAAGAAATGGCCTGGGTGCACACTCAGCTCACTGCTTGGGGCACAGCGACCCAGAGGCGGACCGACGTGGTTAGGTCGTCGAAGGCTGTCGTGCTAGAGAAACTGCACAGCCCCGCGCTGTGTACATGGTGATCTCACTGGGAATTCGCAGACCCCTAAACTGAAAACCATAAATTAGGGGACAGACCTAAGGTTTTATAGATGAGTAGAGGGGATAACATTTAACGTAAAAATTGGCAGGAGGGATCTGAAAAGAAAGTCAACAGCACGCGAAGCCGCTGAGGGGAGGGAGGACCGGCCACACGGCACAGAGGCAGAGCGAGCTCAGTGCCTAGGGCACTTGGCGTCAAATTCCAGCTTGACTGTCCACCAGCTGTGCTATGCAGGGCAGGTTATGCAACCTCTCTGGGCCTTCGTTTGTTTATCTATAAAATGGGATGAATAAAAACACCTCAAAAAGTTGTCAAGATGATTCCTCGAGTTAGTGTTCCTAAAATGCTCAGACTAGTGGCCAGCAGACAGCAAAAACTACATAAGTATTTGTCCAGTAAATAAGTATAACTGTTTCCTAGTATTTTAAAACAAATCCACATTTAGCCATTTAGGGTAATTAAACATGAAATCAGAATTCTCCAGCACTTTTGGAGTAGAACTTAGGGCACAGGAAAGTAACAGAGGAATTGGCCTGTAAGATTTTTTTTTTTTTTTTGGTTTTCCCACTTTCTCCTGCTCAGACAACAAGAGGGACAGACATAAACAGAACGTGCCGGCTCTGAGCGTGGCAGCGAGCCTGACTTGGCATGCACCGGCAGGCTTTTAAAACTGGGAACTTCATTTCAGACGAGGCAGTGACAGGATTGACACTGGAGCCGACAGCTTTGGGTAGGTAGAGAGCGTCTTTCCCACGCTGAGGCTGGCTTCCATACTCTTTTCTAAATTTGGGTGAGCTAGAACTATTTTACCTTCTATGCTTTCCATGTTGCGAATTCTCTTAGCCTGTCTTTAATGTAAAGCTTTTCACTAGTGTCACTTCCTCTAGGACATTTTTTATTTTATTTTATTTTAAAGAGAATAAAGCAAAATGAAACAATGAAACGAAACAAAACAATACGATGAGAATCACCTTGGATTTCAAAAACAAGACAGTGGGAAATCAACAATAGCTATTATTCTGCATGTTGTTATCCTTCAAATAATTTCTCAGGCTACTCAATATCGGCATGCAAAGTTAATCAAACAATATAAGCCCTAGGTTGGTTCTTTACTTCAGCTGCTATCCTTTCAGAAACCTCAGGTGTGTGGCTTCTAAATTTTTCTGTGTCTGTGTCTCCTGGACTTGTTCTGGGTGAGATATAGGCGTGCAATATTAATCAGACAACGTAAGGACTAAATTGTTTCTTTACTTCAGTTGCTATCACTTCAGAAATTTCAGGCGTGTGACTTCCAATTTCTTTTGGGTCTACATCTCCTGGACTTGTTTTGGGTGGGGCTCGCCAGGGGGCGTGGCCTCCTCTCCTCAGATCTCCCCACCCCCAGACAGGTCTGGTCTTATTATTATTGCTGGATTTCTAGATTATATCTCTGCATGAGCTTCAAGTCTCACTTCAGCTCCTTCCTGGGTGTGGGGGACCCACTGCCCTCCTCCTTCTCTTCCTCTTGCTGCTGTATTCCAGTGTCTGAACACCAAATCTTAGAGGCTGTTTCTCTGCTGCTCGCCACTCCACCATCTCCGTGGAAGTCTCTCTGGAACGTTTTAAATCTGTTTGTAGTCCTGCTTTCCTCGTTTCTGCCAAAAGTTTGTCATATAGTTGCCAAAACTTTGCACAGCCCTGACTACGGTTGAAAGCTATTTCTTTAAAATGACTGAAATCTGTCACTCTGAAGTTCCAGTGTGAGGCCCAGTTTTACTCTTTAAGACTAAGTAGAGCAATCGGAAACGCTTTTCTGCTTGCTGCCCTTCAGGTATCCCAAGGTCGCGTGCATCCTGGGTCCTTGCTTCTCCCCACTGAACGTCCAACCCTAACGGACAAGCAGTCCCCGTGGTGCTGGTAACATAATTTTCATTCCCACATCACCAGCAGATTCCTCACCTGTGGTCTCTTTTCCCCTTGTCATTGCTACATAATCCAACTGTCAGGCAAATCAGGAAAATGTGAGCCCTGCTCTTTAGCTGATTCAAGAATAGCGGTTTTGTAATCTGCTTAGGATGGCAGCTTCTATTTCTCTCCTCCCTTGGGCCAGCCGTGACAAGGCTCCTTTGGAAATGATCCTGAAACTGTTCTAAGGACTGAAACAAAATTCAAAAGACTAGAATTCAAATAAATACATTTACAAGATCCAATTTGGACTATCTGAGACTCTTTATCCAGCGCTCTAGCTTCAGGAATAGTTTTTGGATCTTCAGGGTTTCAAGTGTTGGAACCTTGCAGAAAGAGTTGTTAGACTTCGCCTAGGGCTTGTATTTATTTTGGTTGCTATTTAGACCTGGAAGGCCTTAAACAACATCTACATAAACATCTTTGCACTTTCGCTCTGTATCTTGGGTCTAAAGAGTGAGAGCAGAGTCCTTAGATAAGGCGATAGGAGCTGGTCCTACCACAGGGATCTGTGAGCAAGCGCAGTCAGTGACAGGGTGGAGGCCGGCAGTGGGGACCAGACTCTGGAGCACGCACAGAGAGGCAGGCGTCAGACCTGGGGAGATGTGGGGTTCCTTAGGTGAGTTGCCTGTATGTTGGAATACCCTGGGAAATTTCAGACATTATCAGTCCCAAAGACGGAAACGCGTGGCTCGGTCACCTGCTGTGCCTGTTTGCAAGGCGCAGCCTTTCACTTTGGAAGAGGGGGAGGATGGTATGGGGAGACTCTTGGACTTGACTTTTTACAGTAGTTTGTTGCTTAGATTGCTACTGGTTCAGAGTCTATCCTTCAGGGGACCCCATTTTCCCAATTGTGTTCCCCACCACCTGGTGCATCGCTCACTACGAAGGTCCTGTGAATGCTAAAGACTTCCTGTGTGGAAGTCTTTCCAGAGTCTCACCTGTGCGTCGCCGCAGCGCTGGGGTGTGAGTGGTGGCCCTTTCCCCCTGGGCTCCGGGAGGCGTTTTGTGCCAAGAGCAATGCACGGGCGCCTTGGAGCCCTGAGTGTGGCCAGTGCCGGCCACTTGCCCTGCTTTCTGTATGTCAGTGGTCCTTCCCGCCCACAGCTCACCCTCCTCTCCATCCCCGCCCCCCTCTCATGCATCTCTCCTTCAAGCAGAAAATGGCACAAGTTAAATTTAGCGGAGTTTATCTGAGTGAAAATCGATGCTTGATTTTGGCAGCCTGCAGAACCAGAAGAAATTCAGAGAGCTCAGCCCAGCTTGTTGGGCAGGTGGTATTTATAGACAGAACAGGGAAGTGACTATGGAAAGGCTGCTTTGTCTGGTGACTTCCTGGGAGTTTTAAAAGAGAGAGAAGGGAAGCCTCTCTTCCACCCCCACACAGGGCTTTCTACTCATGCTCAGGTCCTCGGGATTTCCCAGCTCCACCCCGAAGGTGGTGCCCGCTCCAGGAGTTCTGGCAAATGCTACAGACTCACTTCATTACCCTAGGAAACCAGATTAGGAAAGGCCGTGCCATGGCAGGAACTACCTAGTGTCAGTTCCCCGCGTGGAAGTGCTATTTCGTTCTAGTTCCTTTTAAACTGATTTCACCAAATAGCTTCCAATCCAAGTTAGAGTAAATGACGCAGGCTCCTGAGACAGAGACTTCAGCTTTCACTCCAACATTGTTGACCTGGCAATGTTTTCTATGTGCCCCTCCTTTCTCTTTTTAGGACTTTAATTTGATGAAAAGCTCAGCGAGGGTCGTTCGGTGATGTTTTAATTGCAGCATAAATCAAAGCTGGCTGATTCTCCTTACTTTTGCTTATCCCTATTGAAGCAGAGTGAAGAAGAGGAGGCTGAAGAGGCTGAGGAGGAAGGTTCTAGAATGACGATTTCATCTGAGAAGAAGGAGGAGAGGAAAGACAAGTGGAGCAGGCAGTGCCCTGCTGTGAGCTGCCCCTTGCCGTGCGGGGCAGCGGCTCCCAGGCTGTGCCCAGCCCTGAGCGACCGGATCTTACAGAGCGGCAGTTTATCCAGTCTGAGCGTGAAGGCGAGGCGCAGAGCCTTGGCTTGTGTATGCACACGGCACCACCAGACGCTGGACGCGGCAAAGGCTGAAAACACCCAACTCTCAGTCCCATAGCACACTCAGAAGGTGTGAACCGCTAGGTAAATCCTGCTGATTAAAATACCCCCACCCCGCCGGGCATGGTGGCGCACGCCTTTAATCCCAACACTTGGGAGGCTGAGGTAGGAGGAGTGTTGTTAGTTCGAGGCCGGCTTGGGCTACAATGTGAGCGCAAGGCTGGCTTCAGCTACACAGTGTGACCCTAACTCAAAAAACCAGGGCCAGGAGTTTTACTCAGTGACTTAAATGCCTGTCTGACAGGCGCGAGGCTGTGAGTTCAATCCCCAGTGCCAAAAAAAAAAAAAAAAAAAAAAAACCCCACCCCCTGTAATTTACCAGGTTCAATAGGGACAGGATGTATGAGTTTCAGCAAGGAAATCCAGACCTGTGAGCTTACTGGACACATCGGACCGACACACGGTGCAGTCGGGTGCCCGGGTCATTTAGGGGAGGGACCCCGATGCTGGGGTGTGGCGTGTCACTCCGGCCTGTCGCCTTCATGGGTCACCTGGGGATGGGGATGCATCCTGAGGTCCACAGGCCACCAACTGCAGTTCGGTTCCCTGGCTTTTTTGTTGTTGTTGTTCGTCCAGACTGACCTCAAAGTCATGCGGGTCCTCCTGTCTTGGGCTCCCGAGTGCTGGGATTACAGGCGTATGTCACCACACTGACCCCTGGCTTTACCTCGGCTCAGTCTCCCTGCTTGAACTGGCTGCAGTCCCCAGGGCAGTGTGGCAGCCTGGAGGCTCACGGTCCAGGAGAGGTCAGTGCCTGTCTCCTAGAGGCAGAAATCCAGGTAGTGCGCGTTATGGAGCACTGCGTGGAGGGAGGACAGGTCGTGAATGGTCTATGCTTATGAGGAAATGCATTTTTCATTTTCATTCTTTTACTAGGTTTTGAGAAAGGTAAAGGTGGTTCCCTCCTTTTGTTTATTCCTTTATTTCTTTCTTGAAGGATCATTTTGTTTCACTTATTTGGTCAAAGTTTAAAGATAGGTTTTTATTTGCAATCCTTGAAATGTCCTGAGCTACTTTCTTGGCCTGGCATTAAATCCATTACAGATGGGACTTCGAAGAGTCATTTGCCCAAACTTTATGAAATAATACAACACAAATTACTGTGCCAAAAGCTTCAGTTGAGCTCTCATTCTCTTTGGATATTTTACAAATGTTTAGCATCGCATCCTTTCCCTGCCGTTAATGCTGTGACTCCGTACCAGTTCCCTTTAAGGAAGGAAGGGGAGCAGGGGCACAAATCCGTCTGCAGCAAGGAACAGAGCCCCCCACAAACACAACCTCTGTGAGCCTTAGAGATGGCCCGGAGACCGGCAGAGCCCGGGCCTGGTCTGTGAGCCGCTGTGGACCCAGCCTAAAGCGCTCGAGGGCCTCACTCGTTTCTTTGTTCTAGGGTCAGGAACTGTGCATATTTTCCCTGATGACTTACTCCTTTGTTCTTCCTTGAGAGTCATGAGAGGGCCTAAGTTAGCCTGGGTCCGTCCCACCCTCCTCCTCCTCTTACATAAAATAAATACGGCCAATTACTTTACATTTTATTAATAATGCTTGACACATGTATCATTTTCTAATTAGTTACCTTTCATAACTTAGTTTTTATCAGAGAAATACTTTTTTTTTTTTTTTTTGGTTTTTCTTGAGACAGGATCTTGCTATGTAGTTCAGGCTGGACTTGAACTCACTAGGTACTCCAGGGAGATCTTGAACTCATGGGAATCCTCCTGCCTCTGCCCCCCGAGTGGTGGGATCTCAGGCATGTGCCACCACACCTGGCTGACATACAAAGTTTTAGATGGAAAGAATTGTAATGAAAAGCGGGATCCTTGCCACATTCCTCCACCATCAACCTTATCCCCAGAAGAAACATTTATTTGTTCTAAATAACACATTCGTACTGCTCACTCCCACTGTGCTTGTTTTAATTTCTCATATTCCAAATTGTTTCCTACAATGCAGCCATTCTACACTTCCAATAGCTTCTCTCCCAACTCAGTTTTCCACTTCCTACCCTTCCAATATAGTTAGGATTCTCTTTTCTTGCATAAACACTCACAGTTTACATTATTATGACTAGGTAAGTGTTATGGTTGAGTCTAGATGTCCACCAAAGCCTCCTGAGCTCAGAGGTGGGCTCTCTGGGAGTGACTAGATCACGGGTGTGATACTGCCTTGGTGCACTGATTGGTTTAGCGTAGCTCTGGGTGTGGACGACGGACTTGCTGAAGAGGGAAGACCCAGCCTGGCTTGGAGCCTGGATGGAATAAAAATGGAAAGAAGGAAGTCTCACTGCTTCCAGCCTTCCACGCCATGAGCTCTTTGTCCTGTGCCGGGCCCCTCTGCCACGGCCCCCTGCCTTGGAGTTAGCCACTGTGGACTGAAACCTCTACAAGCTGGGAACCGAAATAAATCTTTCCTCCCTTAATTTGTAGGTGATGGGTGTTAGAGCCAAGAAAGTAACTAAGACAGTAAGCAGATTCACAAGCGAGCCATATATTGTACTACGATGATATTTTCTTTCCTGTACAATTTCTCCCAGAAGTTAATTGTGGAATTTTTCTTACCTTATTCTTTTTTTTACTCATGCTTTATTTATGATTCTTCTTGTTTTACATATGTATCGGATAAACTTCTCTGTCTCTTTCTCTGTGTCTCTGTCTGTCTGTCTGTCTTTCTCTCCTGGGCTCATGTTCTTTCTGTAAACTCCATTCTCTGGGTCTCCTACCTTCTGTTTCACCTGGGATTTGTTGGTGTCTAGCTTGCATACCCAGTTCTTCTCCTGGAATTTCCTCACGTTGGGTTTATTTTTTTCCCTACTTTACTTTTAATCAGAAATCATCTCATCAAAGCTTTTTTTTTTTTTTTCAGATGGGGTCTCACTATGTAGTACAGGCTGTCCTTGAACTCATTAACTAAGTCAGGCTGGCCTCAAACTCACGGCGATCCTCCTGCCTTAGCCTCTTGAGCACTGGGATTCCAGGCATCACCATGTCCAGCTCAAAGCGTCTTGACAAAGGACATATGGTAGGCAAAATTTTTTTAAATTTAAAATACTTGCAAATGACTATACTTCACCCTCACACTGGTCAATAGCTTGTCTGGAAATTCCAAACTAGTAAGAAAATAATTTCCCATGGGTTTGGCAAGACAGCCTGCCACGGTCTTCTACCTTCTAAGGTGAATACTGAGAAATTTATTTTTTTTAGGAGCTTTTCATCATTTCTAGTATTCTGAAAATCCATGATGATGTACTTTACTGCCAACCTTTTTCCCTTATCACACCATGGACTCTTTCTGTCTAAAACATCGTAACCTGCATTTTAGACTGAGCTGTGTGAGATGGACAATTTTGTTGCTTCCTGCTGACTTCTCACCTCGCTCGTGGCCTCGCACAGAGTACTCAACAAAGAGTCAACAGCCGCTTTCCCAACTACATAAACAGGGTTTTTAAAAATAATAATTCTTTGCTAATTTCCTCCCTATTTTCTTCTACTTCTTAAAACTCCTCCTTTATTTTTCTCTCCTTTCAATCTTTTTTAAAAATTACTTTCCATGAAGTTTCCTTGGATTTATTGTATAAGTCTTTAATGTGCTTCTAATGTCTATAATACCATGTCTAAACTTCCCATGTTGAGCTGGGTGTGGTGGTGCACTCTTTTAATCCCAGCACTTGGGAGGCTGAGGCAGGAGGATCGTTGTGGGTTCGAGATCAGCCTGGGCTACAAAGTGAGTTCAAGGCCAGCCTGAATGCATAGTGAGACCCTGTCTCAAAAAATAGGGCCAGGGATTTAGCTCAGTGGCTTAAGCACCTGCCTGGCAGGCACAAGGTTGTGAGTTCAATCCATGGTAAAAAAAAAAAAAAAAAAGAGACTTCCCATGTTTCCTCATTTTCTTTTGTTTTCTGTTCTTTTTTATAAAATAGCACATACCAGGAAAGCAATGTGATGAAAATAAGCCACTTGGATGATTTCTCAAGTTTTTTACTGACTTCTTTCTACCAAATTGATTCCTTCTAATTCACATATGGTTGAGATTGGAACAGCGTTTTGAAAAAAATAATGGAATTTATTAAATATTTTCTATGTTTAAAAAAATAAAATAACACACACAGTGTGATCAAAATGTATGGTTAATAGCTACATTTTAGGAAATTTACTGCCACAGAAGACACGTTGCCGTTAATCCCCCCAACCTCCTCCCCTCCCTTTGCACAGGCTCATCCCGTCCTTCTTGCCGAGCACACCAAGCATTCTGAAAGTCTCCCTCTGTGCGTGTCTTTGTTTGGTACATTAAAAAATACATCGACTGCTGCCGCCAAGTGCCATCCAGTAGAAAGGCAGGCTGGTTAAAACACGACAGAGGGTCCTCACCTACCTTACTCAGGAGATTGGTCCCTGGAGACTTCTGGATCTTCCCCAGAGTCAAAATGACCTGGGAAGGGATACGTTTTGAATTGATTCAAAACTTCGAAGCTGCCATGACAGCACAACTAGACACTCAGGAAAGAGGACGTCCAGAACTGCTTCAGAAAGAGGCAAGAACAATAGGATAAGTGTGTTCAAAGCGATGGGAAGGATTTTGAGGAGGATTAATGGTAATGTGTCTTTTCCTGTAATAATTGTTAAAAACTTTGAATACTCAAGGTATTTTTTTTATCATACCTCACTGTTTGTCTTGTTTAAAGGATTTTTTTTTTTTTTTTTGTCTTTTTGAGACAAGGTCTCACTATGCAGTTCAGGCTGGTCTTGAACTTACTTTTGTAGCCTAGGCTGGCCTCGAACTCACAGCAATCCTTCTGCCTCAGCCTCCAGAGTGCTGGGATGACAGGTATGTGCCACCACACCAGGCGTTTTTAAGGATATCTTATACAGCATCTTATTTCTTTGAGAATACTAACATATTTGTTTGCTTGTTTTGCCTTGATTTGCCTAGGTATTAGGTGCACAGAGCTCAGTTTACCCGTTTGGTCTGCCCCTCTGTCCCCCTGAGAGCAGCGCTTATCAGTTTCACAGATTCTCTGCTCTAGTCTTTCATTTTTTATACCATGACTTTATACTGTTTAAACAGGGAATGCCGGGAAGTATATGTTTCAGTCTATAATTTAACCAGAATTTGCTACTATATTTTAAAGTGAAAAAATTAAAAGGGCGTAGGGTTTGGTAGTTTTCCCAAAACATTTGAGCACAGCATAGGAAAATACTCTTCAACTCTCATGAATTAGGTAAATGGTGTTTTTACATAGATAACCACATATAATGCACTTCCCCAGCATAGAAAACATTTGTTCTAAGTCTCAAGAGACATATCCTGGATTTTGTTTAAAAATTCTGATGAAACTTTTGAGGATTTAGACCACTTATGAGGCAGCGTTTACAAAAAATCCTCAAGGCAAGGTCATGGTAAGGGCTTGTCTCCCTGAAATGAGAAGAGTAATTAAAAAAGAGCATCTTTAGAATGTTCTCCTCTAAATGCTTATCGTAGAAACAGCTCACAATCATCGTCTGCGGCACTTTCATTTCAAACTGGACATCGAGGTGGCAATCGATTTTGCTGCCTCTGGGTGGAGCTGTCTACAAGCAGTTTGATGAGTCAGCCTGTCTCCAGGAAGAGCCAAAAAACCAGCACACCCCTGAAAGAACCCTTCCGAACCCCTCTTCCTCCTGCCCCACTCTGGGCTTGTTCTCTGGGTCTGCCACCTCTCTTTCATATTTCTGTTTCTTTTTTTAGGCTTGTGACCAGAATTGCCTTAGCTTACCTTCTCATTTTGATAAAACAAAACCTCCAGATACTTCCTAAGAAAAGGTCCACAGGAAGTCAAGAAACTTTCTTCTCTTGTGCTTATACTGCAAGGTTGCATCTCTGCCAATGTTTTCCTCCAATTTATATTTCTTTGATAATTTTCTTGGAACTCTAGTTTTAAAGTTGTACCTCCCAAGAATTCAGTAGGCATTGCTTCCTAGTCTTCAAGCTTCCTGATGCTGCTACTGTTGAGAGATTTGATACCATTATTCCCCAAACCCTTTGCAAGTGGCATCATTTCTTCTTTCTAGAAGATTTTGAGTGGATCACTTTTATATGAGTGTCACATTTTCTTTTCCTATTGATCCACTAATGCTTGTTTTTAGGTTAAAAAAACATTGTCTTTAATGCCTTTTAAAAATAATCCCTTATACCCTATACAACTGCTGTGAATATAACAATATGCAATGTGCTGATTATTGTTCCTCTTCTATTGGCTGGTTGTGAAATTGTTTTGCTTTGGTTTCTTACTTTTCTTCTGTTTAAAATAAAAAATTTTAAAAATTTAAAAAATAAATAAAAATAATCCCTTCAAACACGGAAGTAGTTACTAGTTCAGCTGTTCCTGGGGTGGATCCAATCTTCCTCTGGCTAGGAAAAAGCAACCCTAGATGGGGCCCTACCTTGGCAGGCTGCTTCTGTGATCGCCAGGTGCCACTTGATTAAATAAGGGTGAGAATAATAAGAGACAAAGTCAGAGTTAACAAAAGGCCAGATTATCTGTGGTTTCACTCAACCTGAGACAACAAAGGAGAGCCCTGAACATGATCTTTAATTTATTTATTTATTTATTTATTTATTTATTTATTTTTTGCGGCACCGGGGATTGAATTCACAGCCTTGCGCCTGCCAGGGCAGGCGCTTAAGCCACTGAGCCAAACTCCCGGCCCTGGTTTTTTGAGGCAGGGTCGCACTATGTAGCTCAGACCGGCCTTGCGCTCGCGTTGTAGCCCAAGCCGGCCTCGAACTCACAACGCTCCGCCTACCTCAGCCTCCCGAGTGCTGGGATTAAAGGCGTGCGCCACCACGCCCGGCTCA